>JAUMHD010018855.1:0-57030 GCA_032359135.1 Ulvella scutata
AAGTTGTGCGTCGGACGCGGGGAAACGTTTTGCCCACTTTTATATGCATTGGTGCACGCTGGGTTGAGACTGGGTCGCTCACGGGCCTGCGGCTGAGTTTAAAGCCCTTCCCAAGACGATGATTCATACACTCCCATGCACGGCTTTTCTTTATGTCTGCATGAATGCCACGTGTCCGTGTCTCTGAAGGCCTCTGAAATTGTAGTATCATGATATATCAATGTCGTGCAAATGCATGTGTTTACGCCAAGGTGGCATGCTTGTGGATACGTCAATTTCATATGCATCAAAGGTCACATGTATGTGCATGCATGCAGGTATGCAGAGAATGGTGGATGGGAGACGCTCAGGAGCGTGATCGCCGGGCTTCTGTGCGGTGACCCCCTTCAACGATGGGATGCATGGGGCGCATGCACGCAACTACAGAAGCTTCTGTTGGACATGCACACACACCACGTGTTATAGCTCAGCGTCGATAGGTCGGTAATATAAAATCCTTCGGTTTCAGCTGCAAACAGAGCAGGACAGGACAGAGCAAAACAGAATAGTGCCAGTGAATCTTTCTGCTCCGAAACCATTGAAACCAGTTAAGGGCTGGGTACCTTTTATTTTATGTATGTTGGGTTTTGGTGTTTTGGTCCTTGCCCGTTTTCTGCCCTTTCGCAGGTTGATTAGTTCAGGGTCATTTGTTGAGGTTCAAGGATGCGTAGCTGAGGGTCTCGATGGTGAGGCAGAGTCTCCTTGCGCCTGCATAAGGCTGCTTTCGTAGTACGTTTGCCTTTCATAGTACGTTTGCGGTGTTGCTTTTTACATCGACCGGGGCGCGGCTCACAAGCGCAGTGGGGGCGCCGCTACGCACGGGTCTGCTAGATTACCCTCATGTGTCTTTGTATATGTGGGGCACTTCATTTGTTGTTGTATACGAGCAGGTGAAGTGCTGGTGATGTGCCACACGCGGTTGCAAGTTCTGGCGCCAGGGGTGCTCACATATGAGTGGAACTCCTCTGGAATCCCGGGGATTCGCCGGGAACATTTGGAAAGAAATTTATATCCTCGATTTCATAGGGAGGAACCTTTGTGCAAAAGGTTGTTTAGGCCTGCTTTGAGTTTATTTCCCTCGGATTCCCGACGGTCTGGCAGGACAGCCCGTGCGGACGTTTAAGATATTCACAGGGCAGCCCACGATGACATACTATGAGGGCACAGCGTGCGATATGCAAACACTCAGGAGGCAGTAGAGCTCTATAGATGTAGCTGTGTGGCTTCAGTGTCTCAGTAAGACGTCTTTGATTGAGGGATTCTTCAAGTGAAGAACTGCCAGTTGCGGCAGAGTGCATCTGCGAGGCTTTGGGCTGTGGAAAAAATAGTTTAATGAGATGATCCTGCGAGGTTTGTGTTGTCACGGTAGAGCTGAGGAGGCTTGGTTTGGCAGTGTGTTATGTACCATGGAGGGGGTGGGCAAGGCCAATGGGTGACATGGGAGAACCGAAGTTTTCGAAGATGCTCACAGATACAAGCCAATGAAGCTACCCCTCACGTCGTCTTATGCAGCAGCAAAGGCAGGCCTGTGCGTTCCACCGTGTTCCCAATTGTCTCCTTTCTATTTTTGTAACCGGATTTCGGTTGCCACTCGATGGTGTTCTTCGAAGCGGACTACTTGTTTGTGCCCATCTGCAACCTAGGCATCTTGCTGTGCTTGATGGTCATGCAGTTGAAGTCGTGTTCCTGCGAAGTGAACGGTTTTGGAGATGTATACTGTGTCGCTGTACGACCTCGTGACACACGGCACGTCATAAAATAAATATCTTGCTTCGTTGAATCGTTACTTGAAGGTTCTCTGTAACAGGTACAGGCTGTCGTTGTCGTCGGATGGATCACCTGATGGATGGGGATGCGCTAACGTGTCCTGTTGTCTTTGAGCAGTTCGAAGAGAAGGGAGACTTTCAGCCTCGGTTTCTCCCTGAATGTGGGCATACCTTCAGCAAGAAAGCAATTGTGCTATTACTGGCGGGTGCAAGGACCGGCACCAGTTACCAGTCATGGAGTGCCCGATGTGTACCTACACAGACCATCAAATGCCCCACATGCAATCAACAGCAAACCCAGGTTCTGTCTTCCTCTGTTGGTGCGTGCATGTTGTAGATGGTGAAGGTTTACTGCCCCTGAATTCGATTCGATAGCTTCAGTATCTTCAGTGCAGGGAGATGTAATAAATACAGAAACAAGAGGACTTACTCTTGATCATTATGAAAAACGATCGCTGACGTGGGACTGGGGGTTCAATCCGGTGACCTGTGCAGGTGAAAGGCTTCGAAGATTGTCCGCCCAATTGGAGCATGATCTCGCAGCTGGAAGCGCATCGCCGGCCATCGTGCAGGTCCAATGCCACGAATGAGGCTGAAGGTTGCGCTGAATTTGATCACAATGCCAAAACTGCGCCACCGAATACACCTCCAGGTCTGCCTTTGAGGAATACACCATCAGCTGCCCCTTCCTCGCCTCTCACAGGATCTTCAGCAACACCGCCAAACACTGAGACGCTAAGCTTTTGGGATGACGACAGTTTACAGGGTGGCGGATGGCTGCAACAAATGCGGCAGCAGTGTGCCAGTGAAGAAGAATGTTCTGCCAGCTGCAGGCGCTTGATCACTTTCTCCACGGCGTACCTAGTAGCTCTGCAGCACAACCAAAGTCCTTTACTGTCATGGCTGATGTCCATGTCACGAGCTGGCAGCCGAACAGATGCACAGGGAAGGATCAAGATGGGGCCTCTGATCGACACACTGAGGAAAGCCAAGCCTCACAACATCAACCTCACGCTCCGGATTCTGCACTGGTGCAGGTGTGCTGCAGCACACCCTTAGGATTGGCGACAGTGATCTGCTGTGTGCTTGAATGTTGATGTTGTACACTCGCAACCATGCATCATGACTAGTCTGAAGCAGAGTGTGTGGGCTGAAGTAACGTTGTGATGTACTCTGTGAAACGCTGTCTCACTGCACCATGAAACCTCACAAACAGAGCAGCTGGAACCCCTCTTCCCCCCCTTCTTCCAAACCCCCCCGCACCCCTCCCCACAGAGGCCAATACATTTACTGGTGTCCGTAGTGAGACCTTTGCTGCCTGCTGCAGGTACGTAACATCACGAAGCACACTGGAGGATTACATCAGCTCGGTGACAGCAGCCGAGAGTGCGCGTGCGCGTGCTCGGCATCCCACCGTGTCCTCAGCCTCTGCGGGGGCTTTTCATGACGCAGGGCTCATTCCCACCTTTGAAAAGCCCTGCAACGTGGAGGCCACAGAGAATGTGCTGCGGGCCATGCCCTCGGATGACCAGCAGGCTGCATGCGGGTGCGCAACCAAGCTTTTGCATTGCACGAGTTTGTGCCCTGATTCGCGCATTTGCCCTGAATGGTTCTCTCAGAGCTGGTTCTCATCTTCACTTCACAATGAAACCAGAGGCCCTCTGTCCCACATGCTCCTGTCCACATGCATGCTACACATGCATGCTACACATGCATGCCGTGACTTTGTTGCCGCTGCAAGACGTCCGTCTTGAACACTCTCAGTGCGCAGCGTCATGTGCATCATACGGCCTTGTGCTCAAGCAGGCTCATGCAGGAACAGAACTCCCAACCGTGTTGCAACATCCCCCTGTCTAAAGGAGGAGTCCTGTCAAAACAGCCCCATGCTGAAGGAGGCTGTTTCACAAAGGCCTAGGTAAAACGTTACGGCCGACCTTGTTAGAACATTCCCCCTGTTATAACAGCCTTCTTTTACAACAGCGCCCATCCCCGATGGGTCGGGTGGCACCTGCATCAACTCGCGTCTCTGTCATGTTCAATGCGTGATTGAATGCCCTCCTAGACACTCTCGTAACTCCTGTAGTGTCTGTTGAGAGACCTCCCCCACAGATGGCAGCCAACGTTCGAATCTTTTGAACCTCCGAACCCTCAACCAAAACCTAAAAAAAACCATGCAGGGCTTTCGACATCCCAGACAACGAGACAGACCTGCCTCTGAGCCCTGACCTGGTGGTTCCGCCTGACCTGCTGCACTGCGCACAATGCATCGGATACATGCATGAGTTTACACAGCACATGAAAGGAGTACATGCATGGGCGCCGAATGTTGCCGCGGCGGCACGCATCAAGCAGCGCACACATGCATGCACTGAAGCACCAAGGCCTGTTACGTACAAGGGGAGCAGTATTATGGTGCGGCCCCACTGACCTATCATCCAATTTGCCACTCTCATTTCAGTCCAATAGGAAACTTTTGTGATGTGAATGTCAGGCACCCTTGATTCATGACAACATGAATTGCAAGTGCGGTGTGTGTTATGAAACCACAAAGCGAAGGCCTGCATGGCGACATACAGAGAATCGAGACATGATAACAATAGTAGAGTACAGCCTCAGGCAGCAAAGTGTCACTGCTGCGTAGTGACACTTTGGAGCCCGTCCTTACCTATCCTTGCCACCTGCTACTTGCAGTATCAAGCCAGGGGTATAGTTGAGGAATCGGGAATGACTGATTATGTCAGGCGAATGCTTTAAATCACTCTTTTTGGGTGTATTACATGCAATAGTTCATGATATTCCGGGGTGGCCACGATAGAAGTTAGTTAATTTGGCTGACACTGGCTGACAAGTTGTCAAGAACAATACCCCTGCAGCATGCGTCACATACCCCTTGCTCTTGTTCTAGTTATTTTTGCCTACTGCGAGGAGGCGCTGGAGTCGCTTGCCGCGCATTCAATATAGCAGGGGCTTGTATATATGTGACCGGCTCTGGTGAAATGATATGCTGTGGCAGATTTTTAGACGCACATGCATGCAGATCACGAAGCATGGGGTGCATGTATGCTTGCATGCACGCCGTGCAACGGTGGAGGCATGTGTGCACCGCATCAGGCCTGCGGCGCCGCCCGCGCTGCAGTGCCGTGAGTGGCTACAGGGGCGCGGAGGGCCGCTGTGGGTGAAGTTCCTGGAGCTGCTCAAGTGGCAGCCTGCCTGCGATGCTCTTGAAGGGCTTGCTGTGTTGCGGTGACAAAAGTGCTGCTGTGAAGCCAGCTGCTGAAGGCAGCTTCCAATGTGTGCAGAGAACAGAGCACAGTTGTGCACAGGAGGGAAGGCTATGGGTCACAGGCAGTGTATCAGGGATGAGAGGCTTGTCAAGATTCCAAGGCACAGAGAGATGTGTTTGGGTTGTGTGGTGGGAGCGAAGGGGGATGGGGGTGCGATTTAGATTTCACAACTTGCAGTGTCTTGTTTTCCCAACTGTACTGAATGGATGAGTTTGCATGCACAAGTGTTAGTGGTGGTGCTCCGGTGGTGTGCCCGTGCAGGGGTGGTGTTCTTCTTGTGCTTGGTTTGGCTTGGTGATTGGGGTTGGTGAGGCACAGTGAGCACTTTCTGGTTTGCGACAAGACCTGTTCTATTTTATAGCCCTGTTCTCTTGCCAGTCGAGGGCAGGCAGGGCTGAGTGGCTCGGCTCTTGGTCGCTGGTTTCAATGTTATGGAAGCAAACCATTCTGGCATGCTCTTTGTCGCGCACTAACTCTGCTGCGACGACGAAATTTTATATCGTGGAAACACAAGAAGTTATAAATGTTGTTTCAGATGCCCGTGCGCACCAAAGCTACATGTGGGCATCAAATACGGAAGGAGGCAGTAAACTTGAGGAACAGTGGCAGTGCATCTGATCGAGGTACTGCGACATTGTCGATGTAGATTTCATTTGGCAGATTACATTAGCATGACACCTGCGAGACGGCTGGTGACGGTCTCCAGCCGTCTGATAGTCATTGTTACCACTGCCATTGGACCAACCGGCTGCCACTGACTATCTAAATGAGACAGCATTGCTGCTCTCTGTTGGATTGACAACATGGCCTCATTGGCACTGGTTACAAGGGTGCACAAGGCGGCTCCACCAGCTTGGGGATCAACCAATCAAGATTTAAAATGTCCACCCATGCCATTTGAGTCAGGACACCGACATCAGTACTCTACACAGCAGCACGATATTCACTACCTTTGCAGGTGGATATACCTGCCACGGAAAACACCTGAAACGTTTCTGAAGCCGTTACAGGCCAGAAATACAGTGATACATTGTAGCAGCACATTGTAGCAGCACAAAGTTAACACATTTCTGTGGCTTCAAGCACTTGATGCCTTCACACTGAACACCAGCTGAGCAACTGAAACACGTCCTTCTCTATCCAACGTCGGCTACATAGGGACACTTTCAAAGAGCTCAGTTGACATGTATGTGCGGTGGAAGCTTCCGAATATGGCATATGCTGCATACTCGACATGTGTACAAAGGCAATAACAGCAACACGGTCGCAGCTCAAGAAAAATATACACTTTTTGAAACCCTAGTCGGGTGCCCAGTCACGATTTCAACCTCAGCACCCGCAAAATGATGCGGGCCAATGGTGGTTTATTGGCAAGACTAGCATACAGCCACCTGCATTTGCAGCCGCAGTAGCAAGAGTCCGGAATATGGTTCGGCTCAGAATGCACCAAGCTTGGAACAGGGGTGAGGGCAAGCTCGCAGATGCAAAAAAAGCACGATAACGGCGAGAAACAACGCCAGAACCTGAGTATGTGTACGCTTCCACGCATATTCTTGCTGCAGTCCCAGTTCTATGCAGCACAGAGGTGCAGGCGTCTATGCAGGGTCTCCATGCATGTGTGTTTCCATGCAACGAACAGGTGCTTGCACGATTACTTCTGGGCGGCAAGCGCTTGCAGTGCGGAGGTGCAGGCGTCTCTGAAGGTGGCAACAGTGGGCCGCAGCAGAGGGTTGCGGTGGAGGAGGGTCAGAACGGGGCCCTTCAAGGACCTCAGGCTCTCGCAGATGGCTGCGGCGCTTGCGTTGCCCGCCTCCCACGGCAGCGGCTGCTCGCCGTCCAGCTGTGCCGCCACCTACAGCACCGTCTCAGCACATTAGCACCATTGCGCTTCATGCTAAATCGTGTGACATACACATTGTGACGTCGTGAAATAAGGAATACATGGACAGGGCTGGAGAAAGCAGTGCAAAGAAAGGGTGAAAGAGAAATAGAGTTCTAGAAGATGGCATTATCATGCGTGAAGCACCCGTTTTGAACCCTTAGACGTTTGCGTGTGCTAGTTCGACGGTTGCTATGCATACAAGCGACCACAGCTTTCACAAACCTGAAAGATAGCAAATAGGCATGCACCCGAACCGCCAAAGCAGCCTCGACTGGTGCATACTTCCACATTGCTAGTTCCCCTCTTTATTTGCTCCCTTAGCTCTGACCCTGCCGATATAATCTCCCACAACGTTACCCAAACTTTGCCCTTGAAACCCTAATCTCGCCTGCAAACCCTAATTAGTAAAAAAAAGATATGGATCTCGCACCTGTGACAGGTCGCTTTTGGTGAGGTCAAACGCAGGGCACCCTGTGAGGAGTTCAATCGCAATCACCCCCAAACCCCAAGCGTCCTGAGCCGGCTGCGGTGTAAACACAGACTCGCCACGACGCAGCTCCTCTGCCACCTCCGGCGGCGTGTAGCATAGGGTGAAGGCGGGCACTGCGGGCTCCGCGGTGCGCGCAGCCGTAGCCAACCCCGCCAGAGTCCAACGCGCAGTGTGCTGCAGCCACAGCACATTCGAGGGTTTCAGGTCCCTGTGTACGTACCCATGAGCGTGCAGGTATTCCAGTCGCTCGGCTATCCTTGCCAGAATCTGCGGTGCACTTGCGGTGTTAGGGTTTTTGGGTTTTGTTGTCAGAAAGCACGAGTTTAGTACAAGGCTGTGAGCGCCATCATCGCTTGATAATCAACATGCATGTACAGCAGACCCACGACTGAAAGCATGCTCCGTTTCAGAAACAATGCACAGCAAATCTTAACAGAAGGTAAAATAAACCCCCGCATTGAAAAGAAACACTGGATAAAACGACAAAAAGGGTCGGGTGTTAGGTACAACAGCACATATAAAGTTCCCAAGTGCAGAAAAGTGCCTGAAAAACCAGACAGCTAGTAAACATACATGAACCCGAATACCCAAAGCAACAAACACAACCCCAAACACAACCAAAGAGGCGTTAAACTCGCGCAGAAGTGTACAAAATTTGCAGCAACAGAACATACGTTAAAACCCATACACCTTGGGTATCTCATGAGATGATGTGACGCACCTTGAGAGCGCGCAGGTACGTCGGCTTCGCGCGAGTCAACACTTCATGCAACGTTTCACCTTCTTCCAAGATTACAAACGGCGGCAGGAAGCTACGTTGGGGGTATCCAGCAAGACTTCCGCCGCTGGTCTGCCCAGTGGCGCAGCAGTGGAGGCACTTTGGGAGCAGAGGGGCCAAGGCCGCGTTATCGTAGAGCTTCTGTTCTCGCATTAGAAGCCCTTGAGATGCGTAAAACACGACTGTTGCGCTGCCGCCTCCCTCGACCTTGCTGTACGCGTTTTGGGCCACCGTGTTTCCTGAACGCTCCCGAAACCCTTTTGAGTGCAAACTTGACAGGCAGTGAATAGACATGAATCCGAAACACAGCCGAACGTAAGTGACACAGAATAGCCAAGTAGAGAAAAGCAAGTACCACGAAACGTCAACCATTTCACTCGCATGGCACCACAGTACCATCAAGAAGCACAGATTACATCGGCAGGCCTGTAGAACTATTACAACCAGGGGTATAGTTGAGCACTGGGGAAAAGACTCGTTATGTCTGCCAAGTACTTTAAAGTATTCTTTTTGGGGGCTTTGACATGCAACAATTCATGATTTTCCGGGGTGGCCACGATAGAAATGAATTAATTTGGCTGACACTGCCTGAAAAGTTGTCAATAACGATACCCCTGATTACAGCAGTACCATCCACAAAGGGCTACAAAAGAAAAGCTGCACCTTTGCATCGCCTCCGCTCTCTCCCAGTCAGAATAAACGAGTCCAGGAGGGCGATTCTTGAGGAGGCCATAGCATCCAGCAGCTGCCCGAGGCTCGCCTCCCACGCCTTGTCCGCATCCTTCTCTGCCTCCCTGATCAGCTCAGCCACTTTCTCCATGCCCGGAAGCTGCAACCTCGTCTCGGAAGGTTCCGCAACCAAGTTCTTGGGACTAAGCGGTGATGCATGCGCCCCATGCATGTCGTTTGCAGCCTCAGGCTCGTGTGGAGACAACGAGTCTGTGGCTTGCATGTCGCTGCTGAATGTCGCGTGGACAAGTTCAGATGTGCAGGGAGTTGCATGCATGCTGAAGTCTTCAGGAGATGACTGTGGCGAGGTTCGGCGCGATTCGCTGGTGGGGGAGATCGGCAGCCTGGGGGAGGATGGGGCTCTCTGGGTGTGGGGAGCCGATACTTGTGTTGCTGTTGCTGTTGTTGTTGTTGTTGTCTCGGCTGGAGATGCATTCGGTGCATGCGTGCTCATAGCGATCATTGACTCTTCTGAAGAGATGCTCGGATGCAGACGCATGCAGCTAATGATTTTGGGCGGGGAGTTGAACGGGGCTTGTTTCTGGGGAGAGTGAGGTGGAGTGCCGAAACCTGCTGGGCCCACCCCTGCCTCTTGTGGCTTGAAGGGGCTTGAAGGTTGCGCAACTGATGTCGTGCTGTCCACTGTGCTGTCTCGTGCAATCTCTTCACGCTGTGTAATATCCTCTGCTGTACCCCTCATCGAGGGTTTCTTGCTTTCGGTAGCTGCTGGTGCGTCATCATGGTAAGAATCTGACGCATCGTCGGCCGCCAGGTGCTGCGTGATAGGCGGCAGCACAGCAGAATCTTGTTGATCTGCACGGTATCCAGTCGAATCTGCGGAATCTTGGACAATAGAGTTCGATTCTCGACTTCGACGGATCAGATTCGCATCCGATTCTGCATCACATGCATGCTCCGTAACGGTGTCGGTAGCTGGCGGCGTGGACACATCCGGAAGCGTGTCTGCGTTGCTGCTGGGCGCAGCAGGTATGCACAGGCCTGCTGTGTCTGCTTCCGAGGGTGCGGAGCCGGGAGTTTCTGGGCTGGGCAGCTTCACAGAGGACGTCGCGGTCGTGAGCGAGAACTGGCGTCCGGAATCATCCACCTCGAAAGCGTTCGTGTCGCAATCAGGCCAGTACCCTGTGCTGTCGACGGTGGTTTTACGGCTCTTCTCAAGCAGGTTTCGTAGCTTCAAGGCCGAACCTGGATTCGAATTCAACGTTCGTGTACGACTAGAACCCCTGGGAGAGGGCGGCAAGAAGCAGTCGAATTCGCTAGAGGTTTCGGACGCGTTGGTTGCCCCGGTTTCGGCAGGCGCGCCGACATTACATGAAGCTGTAGGGCAGCCGTGAAAAGAACCTGCAACACAGTCGCTTGTTATGATGCGGTCGGATGCATTCGCGGATGCTGTACGCGCAATTCAACGTAGTTGTGTTCATGTTGTCAAAAAAAGACTGGAAAACTCGAGAAACTCTGTCCGTACCGTTCCATTATATGCTCCGTAACATATCCACAGTGCAGCAAGTTTTCAACCCGCATGCATGCCAATCATGCACAAGAGCACACCTGTAGTGGGCAAGATGCCCTGCTTGGGAAAGCCTTCGGCATTCTCTGGCACTACATAAAGAGCGGTTCTGAGTCCCGAGGTGGAAGTGGTGTGGTCGCCTGCCAAGCTTGATGCTGAAGTGTCTAATGCGCCGATTTGAGCGGCGGGCTGGACATCTCGTGGGTCACCTGCAGGCCTTCCTATGCTGGAAATGAGAGACTCGTGGACATGTGAGCCGAATGTGGTATGAGCTCTTGCGAAAACACAAACATATTTGCAAGCAAAATGAGTCTCTGGGACCAACCTCTTGTTGAAGTGGCATGCGATGATTTGCTGGTACATGAGCCATTCTATGGAGTTATGCCTGTAACTTTACACCATAATACTTTACACATAATTGTTGAAGTCAGTCCTGTCGATGTAATCTCTCACCTATTGTTGAACATAGCCAGTCTACTTTAATTACTGGACATCTGAGCTCATGTGTCTAGTGGTTGAAGTAGACTGCCTGTGTTCAACAGCTGTACGTGCATAGACCATTGGTATCTCGAGATACGACAGCATGGTGAGTGAGAGAGCATGGCTAGCACCAGAGATCACCAGTGTCGCTTAGTTTGTCAGGTCATGCACATAAGAGTCCCAAATATTCATATTTGTTCTATCTAAGTGAGCGACACTGGTGATCAATGGCTAGAACCCATGCACTGAAAACTGAAGTCACAGAGATATCCCTTAAAACCGAAAAGGCACGTAACGGGCAAGGACCCAGATACCCAGCAGCGAATAACACAACAGAGCCACAAATCACTCGTATGTTGAAACAGTACCATTACGACCGTCTTTGCTAGCACTCTTGGCTAAACTACGAGTACACAAGAACAAATCCAAGCGCCTTGCAGGATCAAACCCTAGTTACACTCAAGATGTGTGTAAGGTTACACCTTCATAGAGTCCATAGAATGGCTCATGTATCCAGCAAATTATCGCATGACAACTTGGTTCGACCTCGCACAAACGACACAGGACATGTCATACCGAAGCAACGACAGGGAATCAAGCTAGCCTCAAGGTGGGTAGACCATCCCTGAGCGTTTGTTGGATATGCCCTCTCCCCCTCGGCCTGTCGATGTAATCACTCAAGATGGGGCGCCAGGTAGCATGCAAGATCATAAACCCTAGTTGCACCTATTTTTGTGATTTCGGATGCAGTATCGTATGTGAGCGTGTCACATACCTGAATCAAATCCCGCTTGAACCTCTCGTGCATCCTTCTCCAGGAGCATCTTCAACTTCGGGCCCTTAGGAGTGCCAGAGTCGGGTGTCAAGACACCGAAGGCTTCGTGTTCATGAGCCGAAGGTTCGTTGAAAGCACGCGGCGGCACAAAGGTCAAACTTGCTGTATCTCCAGACGTGGCCCGAGGGGTTTCGAACTCCGCCTCGTCCAGATCCGATTCGATTGAGCCCTCGGGCAGATATTCATGGATCAGATCTTCCTCGATTGCAGCACTTGGCAAAGACATGACTGTGTCGAGCCCAGACGAAAGAGTTCCGTCTTCTCTCACGCACTGCAGTCTTAAAGCAGACATCACAGACGCTGCTGAAGCTGTAGACTTGAGGGAAATAGCGGCTAGATGATTGACGATTCCGCCTGTTCCGGTCGTGGTTGACTGATACGTCGAGTTTGCGTCTTCGGTAGTGTCCTCGTCACTGGCAGCACCGTGGGAATGGCCGCCGTCTGAGTCCGTACGCGTGGTGTGCGCGACGGCATGTAGGGTTTGGATGACGGGGTTGGGGGGCGCGGCGGCATGCTGGTGGCGGCGCTTGGTGGCTGGCAGCGGCCACAACGCGCTGCTGGCGGTGGTGCTGGTGGTGTCTGCCATATCTGCAAACTTGTGGTTGGTCATTTACATTCTATCCATCTATTTTGGTTCTTGCCCACTTCCTATCGGTGCTTCTGGTAACATTATAATTCAAATCATAACACAGAAAGCACAAAAATCGCCATTTTTTTGTGCTTATACTGCAACAATTTCAGAAACATGTACAGTGCCAGATAACACGCACCACGAAATCTAATACAACCTGTCACAACAACCACGAACATCCTTCTCTAAATCTGGTGCAACAGGCCACTCAACTTGCACGTTTATGTTTTGCGCAAACATTATGTTTTATTTTTTGCGCCAACGTTTATGAAAGGAGGGACCAAACTTGAAACGTTAAAGGAGGCACACCGAAGCTCTGCATGGAGTCAGGCAGCATCGCAGTCACAGAATGGGCAAGGCTACCGCCGCCGACAGTTTCGGTGGTGCCGAGGTCGCTGGTGGCGTGGCTGCCGAGATCAGTCATGCTGCCAGAAGCGCCGTTGCGCACACTGCAGGAATCCCCAGGCTCAAGGGTGGTCATGGTGCCTGTGGTACCTTGGTAGGAGCTCTGACGGGATGACAGAAGAGGCCTCAGAGAGTGCCTGCAGGGCCACATGATGTGAAACTTCTTCTGTGGGTGCGATCATTCCTGTTGAGTGAGTGCGACAGGAATGATTCTCTGTGCGCTCAACAGGCCGCATGTCATCTCGCAAACCGGAAAGGTGGTGAATAGGCATGAACCCAAGTAGCCAAAAGCAACTAACACAAAACAGGTCGCATGCCATATGATCACATGTTTCTTTTCTTTTCTCTTTTCTCTTTTATGGCATGGGAACATTATATGATGTGGCGCAGTCAAAGTGGCGCCAGAGAGAGTATTCAAACATCTCCAAGGACACTCGAATGGGCACATTAACACAGTGGCAAGGACACTAAAGCAGTCACTTCCAGGACATTCCACCAGCTGCAAACGAACAAGACCAGTCGCGCTGTGCGAATGCACTGAGCCTACACTGCAAAAAAAACCCCCTTCCTCTGCATAATAACAAATACAAAAATGTGTGCAACAGGGCTACAAAAGATGACCCATTGGACAAGAACGAACGGTATGCCGCACCTGATGTTCATCTGCTTTGGACTGTCAGCAGTAGCGAGACTTGAAGGGGCTTTTGGAGGCCGAAGCGTGCTGCTCCACATCTTGCGCGAGGACGGAAGGCTTCGGCTCGCCGCACCTGAGCTGGCGTACGCCAGCGACATCGGAGGCACATACGTCCTGTCCCCCTGCGTCGCCTTGGACTCAGTTGTGGACGTGATCGTGGACGTGTCCACACTGTTCGTCTCTTGGCTCACACTGTGTCTCATTTGCGCGTACGCGGCACTTGTAGCCACCGGTAGCGGCGACAGCTGCGGCTGGTAGCTGCCCAAGCTCTCGCCGTCCTGAGCAGGCACTCGAGACGCCGCAGGGGGGGGGGTTAGGGGCCCGTCCTTGTTCTCAGTATCGGCCCCAGTAACAGGGGGGTTCGAGAACGGGGGGTATGAGGACGCCCGGTGTGTGGAATGTAGACTAGCTTGCTCTTCCCTCCAGGTTCTGTCACCCTGAGAGCTGCTCAGGGCGGCAAGATGGGCGGGGTACAGCGGCGCAGCTCGCCTGGCATCGCCCTCGCCAGGCTCCGCATGCGTGGTGTTTGCGGGACGGTCAGCGTCCGCGTCGACACCTGTAGCCGCGTCGCCGCTGACAGGTATACAGTGAACTCCAGGAGAGTAGTGCAGCGTGGATGGGGCCTGCGGCAACGCTTCGTTGTTGGTGGAAATAGAGGTGCGTGTGCTGAGCGCGGAGTAGATATGCTGGTATCTTTGATCGGCCGCAGCGCGCCGCTGCGAAGCTCCCACCAAGACTGCGTCCACAGAACCTGGCACAACGGTGGAGCCGCTGGGGTTGGAGTTTGCGACTGAGGGCACAGTGCTCTGTAAGGAGGCCTCGCTGCAGATGGTGTCCGCGCTTGAGGGGGCAGCGGCGCGGGGGTTGTAAAACACGCTCGCCCATGATTTACCTGCGCCTTTTGATTTGGCCGTGGAACAGAAACTGGACGACGTCGCGGCGTTGGCCAGCGCGGCGGTGCGGTTTCCCAATGCATGGTGGTTTAGGAGGTTGCATGCGAGTGCGCGCGGGCTGGTGGTAGACTTTGTGCTCTGTGTGTGGCCCTGGTAGCCACTCGACGCGGCGCTGGTCGGCGTCCATGGGTCTTGGTTCGCGGCTCCGGTAGCGTTTGAATGCTTTGAGGGTTTCAAAGATTGAGGTAGGGTTTGGAACGGTTGAAAGGGGGGCTGCAGGGCTTGCAGGGGGATGGGAATGCATGCAGACGAATGCATGGTGTGGGTGCCCCCCATGCGGGAGTTCAAGAACGAGTCTTCTTGGGGGTTTGGCGTCGCATGCATGGTGCTGGAGTGACCGACCGAGGTTCGGAGTCTGGAATCTTCCGTGGCGAAGCTGTTGCAGTGGCTTGGGTGGCTTTGGGGCGGCGCGATGAGGACCGCGCCGGACATGCATGAGTTGCCAGTGGACGGGACCAGCTTTTCGTTGGTTTCACCCGCCTCTGAAGTGCCCTGCATACCAACTGCGTTGTTGATCGGCTGTTGGCGGGGATGATTTGAGACTCGAAAATCGTTAATCTTCAACATGAGAGGAGGCACCAGAATGATGTGGCGTGAGTGCGCACGTACAGGGGTGCATGTGTAGTGTCTACACGTGCTTCTGGTTTTGGGTGTGGCGGGGGTTGCTTTCTCTGGCGAATATCACCCGTTGCTGAATCGTTCTATCCAACATAAAAGACACCATGCATCGCGAGGACGTGGCGTGAGCGTTCACACACAGGAGGAACATGTGGAGTGCACCTACGCCACACCCATTCACAGTAGTCACATGATTGTATGCCCATAGTAGTAAGTTGACCAAACGCTTTTGGCTATTTGGGTTCATGCCCATTCACTACCTTTCCCGCTTGTACAAATAAGCTCAATTAAGAATAATAAGCACAACTAAGCTCAACTAAGTATATTAAAAACTAAATCACTAAATATAATAATAATCATCATCATAATAAGCTCTCGCTAACAGCCACTGAGCTCTTATATGGACTTGACTAGTGCCGGCAACAGAGGGGGCGGGGAGGGGGCGGGGTGGGGAAGGGGGGCACCCCCCTCTTCTCCCCCCCCCCCCAAGGGGAGGGTGCGGGGCGACACCACCCGGAGGGGAGAAGAGGGGTGGGAGTCTGGTCTGCCAGACGCACACCTGAGTGTTGGTGAGCTGGCCAGAGATGCAGCTGTTGAAGGCGCTGCTGCCCTCCACTGCAGGTGGCACCCCTCCATCCAAGCTTATTCCAGACACCACCTGCGAAGACTCCATTGCGCCTTCTGCATCACAGCACCTACTTCGTCACATGAACTACAGTGGCAAATGAGTATGGCACAGTCCCCAAATAATTTTCCTCCGTTTACAGTTTTGATTTGCTGGTACATCAGCCATTCTATGGAGCTGTTATGCCTGTAACTTTACACTTCTTTTACAGCAGCAGCTCGGTCATGCGTCACTCGATAACACCGCCACTCGGTCTTGCCCGCCGGCAATCTGCCATAGAGATGAGTCTAGAATATATAATATAAACAAAAAGCCCATCTACCTTCACAACAGGACGTCTGACAACTCCGCCGCTGCCAGCAGCAGTTGCACAACCTTTAAAGGTAGCAAACAAGCCGTGGCTCCAGTAGGAAACAAACTGAGGTTCAAGCCAAGGCCTGGTTCAAGCAAGACACGGGTCCTGGGGTCAAAACCTCAACCAGTCAGAAGCCACAGTTACACAAACAATGTGTACAGGTAGTAAACAAGGAAAAGCTCAAACATTCAGAAGCCACAAACACAAAGGTACCTATGTAGCCTGCAGGTGCCAGCTTGTGGGGTGATGGGTGCGTACCTGTGGTGGTGTTCTGGAAGGTGGCGGTCGTGTTAGGGTCTTCCGTTGTGGTGTTGAAACCAGTGGCTGCTGAGGATGACGTAATTATTACATCACCTGCACCAACACAGCACTGTGAAGGGCGCCTCTCGCTTTTAACAAACCCGAAAAATGGTGAAGAAGCAAGCCTCGATAACGTATGAAACTGAAGGGCACGTACTGAAGGCTGCTTCATAATGCTTCATGCCAGAAAAAACAGAGGATTCAGGACGAAAACCCCCATCCCTTTGTTTTAGACGAATGCAGACAGACAGACAGACACACAGACACACAGACAGACACACACACACACCCCCAAACTTCACTTGGAATAGCAAAACAAGAGCAACTACAGGTTTCTGGGCAAACAGAAAACGCGGTACACACCTTGCAGCTGATGAGGCGCGCACAACTTGGCTCCAGTTGGAACCCCTGTAGCCACAACTTTTTTGTCGCAGGGAGCTTGGTCCTGTGGCAAAAGCACCGTGCTGCTATGTGATTCGCTACCGTGGGAAACCGCAGCACTTCTCTCATTCGACTTTACCCGCGCGCTCGCTTTCGTTGCCACCTGCGTGTTCCTACTGTCTTTCTCGGGCGACGCGGCTTGCAGCGCGATCGCGCCTGACGTCGTCGGCAGCACACTCGAACCCCCTGTAGCCACCTTGGTGTCTTCCAGGGAACCCTGTGGATCAGTGGCTTCAGGGGCCACCTGCGAGGTGTCCGCGGAAGTAATCAGCTTCTTTCCGAGCCAGGACTTCCGGCTGCTGGAACCTTTCGGTGGGTCGAGAGAAGTGCCCCTGTGGCCACTGCCGTTGCTGCTGCTGCCACTGCGCTTGCTGTTTTCAGGGACTCCCTTGGTGGACTGTGAAGAAGCGGCTCGGTGCTGTTGCGACTTTCGGAAGAATTTGAGCCATATATATGCTGCCAATGCGAGGCAGAGGATGAAGAAGCCGAAGCATGCTGCTGATATGGCAACTATTACTACTCCAGGGATCTTGGTGGTGGTGATCTGGCCTGCTATGATGCCTGAGTCTTCTGTTGGTTGGTGTACGTGGCCGTGTGTGGCAGGCGCTGCTGCAGTTTGAGGTGTCAAGGGGCTGGAGTCTGCTGGTTGCTCCTGTATGCACACACCAAAGCCTTGAAGGTGGAGTGCAGGTCAATAGTGATGACATCGACAACGACGCAGGGATAAAGCAAAGTATGAGAACTGGGGGGAGTACTGAAGAGCACATAACAGTATGAGAAACCTAAAACATAACAGTATGAGAACTGCGCGGAGTGCTGAAGAGCACATAACAGGACTCAAAGCCCATGAACACGACTTAAACACGACAGGTCGGGGCGACAGGTTGGGCAGCTCCCTGGTGTTGCTTCGGTAGTGGCATGTCCTGTGTCGTTTGTGCGAGGTCGAGCCAAGTTGGCATGCGATGATTTGCTGGTACATGAGCCAATCTATGGAGTTATGCCTGTAACTTAACACATTAAGCACGACAACCGATCTCAGTGGAAAGAAAAAAAATGATAACCGATCTCAGTGAGGCGCCCACATAAGGATGTTTGCGGCTGCACTGCACAGACGACCGGTCACGTGCCCAAGGACACAGAAAGCTGTTCACTGCAGCACCAAATCACGCATAGGGAGCCTCAGATTAATAGTCAATAGTGTACACATTGTGATTACCTACCGTGAGGTAAGAAGTACGCAGTTGCTGATTATGCATTGCGATATGACGCATGCTGTGCAGCGATCTCACAGAAAACGCGCTACCGGAGTCTCCTTTACGCAAAGGGGTGCGCAAATTCGTCAATTTAGCACATGCAGGTTATGTTGTATTGCGGCCTGAGTAGCGTTTTTGTGTACCGTTTATTTTGCACTTGTAAGCCCTCTGAATGCATATGTGTGAACGCGAACTTGTGTTCAGTTGTGCACACCTCACGTGTGGCCAGAGCATCGCTGAATCAGAAACGGCACGGCGGTGAAAGGTATGGGTGTGAGCATCGACAACGACAAGGCAGCATAGCGATGTTGATGCGCGGGGAATGCGAGGCTGGTGCTTGCCCGATACACGCGAATTCGACATGTTGTTGAGCCAGGCAACAAAACTTGAAGAATCAAAGCCATTGGCACTGTTCCACAGGCTGTCATCACCCTGCAACGGTAACCATACAAAAACGATACAACGTACAACACTACTGCACCATCACTGACTCGTGCATATGCCGCAGCTGAGCACCTGGGTGAGTAACCTGCCCTTCAAGGTCGATGCCGCATCGACTGCCTCGTTGCGGAAGCGGTCGCTTCGCCTTTCCCAAACCAAAGGCTGGGCGCGCCACACATCCCGATCCACGGCCTCGTACTCTTCTCCTTGCAGAGTCAGAGCGCGCGCTGCTGCCGCAGCAGCGCGGAGCTACAGAACATGCACGAATTGAGAATCGAACTCTGAAATAGAATCAGCACAACTTATCGGCAGGAAGACCGCACAAACAGCCTCGTATATCATGTACATTCAGCTATATTACTACGACTTCTGCGGTGCAGGTCCACGGTGCGTGTGCTGAAATAGGACTGGCCAGAGCAGTCGAATCAGTTGACGTTCCGATTGATCGCCCTGTTGTCACCCGTTCAGGCCTCCCGGCATCGCGTTACGCGGCTTACAGGTTTCAATTGCCACCTATATAATGTACAGAAAGCAAAAGTGCGACAAGTACGCTCAGACCAGTACACCAGAACTATTGATGTGCATCCAAGTCCACGCTGCGGGGCGCACCTGACCGCTGCGAGATGCCACTGCTGTACCAACAAGAACAAGGAGGCAATACAAAGTTTGAACCAACATTTCTATCCCAGAGTGTCTGACTGGGTAGCGGGCAGTCCCTGGGTTGCCACGGACGGTCTGTGGTCAAGTCTCAATCACGACCATTTGGACACTTGAACCAGTTGCTCAGGTCATAACTCTACATGTACTGTCGTTCGAAACTCTTCTATCGCAGAATTCTGTCTACGGCGCACACGCTTGGATCTGTCGATTGAGCTGCTGTGGTGCGTGTGATGTGATGTGGTTGTTCACACGGGGAAGGCAACCGTCCAACATGTACTGTACCACAGCATGCGAACCCGTACAATGCGAGCGCGACAACAGTTCTCTTCTTTGATCTAGGAATTGTCTTGTTAACTGCTTCTTTGCTCAGTTTCGGCAACGGAGGCGACGTCCCACTGGTTTGAATGTTACGTGTATCGTATCGTACCTAATGCATCGATTCCATGCGTGGCGCGAATGAACGCCCTCTTCACACCGTAGCGTTGTGATACTAAATGCACCACAAAATCTCGGCCATTGCAAATATAATCTTGCAGGGATGCGCTGAAAAGTGTGCTGCGGTTTCGTCCTCTGCGGTGTTCAGTCGCCGATCTTGAGTCGGTGACTGAGGGAATTGTCGCAGGCAGTTGTGCACAGGTCAGCTACTACGAATCCTGGGCCAGGCACAAGGAATAAACAGAGCTGAATTCAGAAGATGCCGTTTGCTCACGAACCGAATGATGATGTGAAAGAGCAGATATGGCATTGCCAAGGCAGGGAACCGAATAATCGCCGATAACCACTGAACATACGTGTGTGGTACCCAGGCAAGATTGTCACCTGGCATATGTACCTGGGCAACGGCAGACTGTTGGAAGGAGGTGCGGGAGACTGCGAATCACTGTGTGAAGCTGAAATGTGCTTGCACGAATCAAGTCGCTATGCACAGCGAGCATAGCTGATCGGTGCCGATCGATTTCCTGAGCTACCTGCACCTGTTTCTCATATAGCTGATGGGTTCACCATCACTCATACTGGAGTTGTATGATTCTGGGCACTGTGAACTCAGTGCTTTTGGGATCTCTGCGGATTAATTACCAGACGATTTTTCTCCTGCCCCGCATGTGCCTTGTCAATGTTGTGGGTTGCATGTAATTGGGTGTGAGTGTTAGTGTGGATGGTATGGACGCAGTCCTTTCATATGTGTGCGCGGCAGGCTGCTGGCCCACCACAGGAACAATTTTGTCTGCACACCTAGGCGCCGACGGTGGAGGTTAAAAACCTCCTGCAACGACTGCGCCTGCGAAGAGCTTATTACGGGGAGTATACGCTTGAAGTGAAAGCTACGCGGGACCAGCGTCTCAGACAGGGACCCTGCCATTCCCATTGAGTTCATGATTAGGGGTCAGCCAGAAGGGGACTTCGAATGTGAATGTGGCGACACGTGTCCAACAGGGTTGTGTGGTGTAGTGTCAAGGTTATTATGATTATAATTGCATCTACAAGGACGCGTACGCGGCCATGCATCTAGGGGTGAGCGCGCTCACAAGCCCCTGAATGTTGACGTACACAAGGAGTCGGGATCGTGCAACTTCGTGATAGCAGCAAAGGGAGATGACATCGACAGGATAGGAGAACCAGAAGAAGAAATCTGCAGAATCAATGACCGAGCTAACCATGCATGCGAATCATGCAAGCAGAAACTATAGAACAAAGAACAGAACGCGAGCACCAGTGCATCAAGCTAAGCGACCAACGGAAAGGGAACCCAAGCAACAAAGGGACAAACTTAAGTTTGAACCGAACTCGGTAAAACGTGCATTTCCCCTCATTTTCTGGCTCTGTAGTCCTGTCGATGTCATCTCGCTCTCTTTAGTGCAACACGCCGCTTCCGAAGGTCCATGTGCTGAAATGGTAAGGTAGAAGTACCCTGCTGAATGCAAGCCTTTTCACCCAGCACAATCTGTGTGTTTGGTACCCGTGGTGTTCATGTGTTAGTACTCTTCGTCCTGTAAGAATAGTACACTATTCATGGTCTTGGGATCTCCGGAGGGGGGTGGACACTCTGCCCTGTCAGAGGGACAGGCTTGCACGCGGGAAACTGGGGAACCCGTCTGCACTTCTGTAACCGCAGGGAGGCTGCTCAGTGCCCAGGGGTACCAGTATCCGACAACAGTATTTGGCCCCGAGGGCCTTCCTTCGGGGACGGATGGTTCTTTGTTTTCGTTGGCCTAAGCATGACACCCTATGCACGACCTATGTTCAAGAGTAAGCAGGGACTTCGAAGGCACATGTGCCTGTACATCTGGAATTCCAGCAGTGCCTTCACTCAACCAGAGGTGCGGGGGGAGTGGGAATTGAGGTTGTTGGTGGTCTGGATGGAGTTAGGGTGTTAGGGTGTTGGGGTACCCCAACACCCTAAAATCTACCAGTGGGGGGTTCCCCTAGGGGGTGGGGGGAGGATGCACGTGTGCCCAACCCCTAGGGTCCAGTGGCACTCTCTCGTGTACGATACAGGTGTAGGTACAGTGTTGTATATGTAGTTCATTTTAGAAAAGGTAGCTCTGAACGGTGTGCGTGCAACCTTGTACCCCCCATGGGGGATGCAAGAGCCGTATACGAGTGTTGGGGACTACAAAACGCCACACGACAACACAAGTGACATCACTCAACCCAAACATCCTCGAGCTCTTCTTCCGCCAGTTTGCAACTTTTTTCCACTGAACCGGATTTTCCCCGCCATGTTTAGCAGGCTGACCCCGGAAATCGGAACATTATCTACCATGGCCGTATATTGGTATGCTCTGGGCCCTGAGGACCCCCCTGGGGTTACAGAAGTGCAGAAAGGTTCCCCAGTTACCCGAGTACAAGACTGCCCCTCTGCAAGGGCAGAGTGTCGATCCCCCTGTCTTGGGCTTTGTCATGCGGATCCGGCATTTCTTGGGTTGAATTCCCGTCACGTGTTATTTTTTGTGTTTTTTTGTGTTTGGAAGTGGATTGTGAATTCGGAGGTTTCTGCGGAGTAGTCAGCATGCCCACAACGATAGAGACGTTCTGAGCATGGAATTCATTCAACTGGTTTCCTGTGGCAGAGCATGTCATCCTCAGGACACTACACATCACATCTGCAATCACACATTTGGGGCATTGTCTGCTCCTTAGGGAGTGTGCGCGCAGAGCATTCATACAGACTGAGCGAGATTCCTTTGTACTTGTCCGCCATCTGAAGCTGAGGCCAATACTTCTTCCAGCAGTGGCATAGACCCCGAAAAAAGATGATGTGTTCCTTCATATCTAGCAACGACATGGAGACCTTGCCTGATTTTATTTGGTTCTGTAGGTACATGTCCTGAATGATCACGGCTGCGGCGGGTCTACGGTGCGCAGCGCGCAAATGGTATACGCGGAAATGGTCTACGAAGGCCTGCCGCAGCCATGATCATTCGGCGCACCTGAAAATCGAACAGCTAATCGGGAAGCACCGGTTCCAGCCCTAGCTGGATCCCTCGCAGCTGGATCCCTGGCAACGTTTAGGAAACTGTCCGGTGTACTAGGGCTGACTGTCGGTATTCCAGGTCTAACCGCCAAACAAAGCATGACGAATTCGACCTAGAAGTCTTTACAAACCGGAAAGGTATTGAATAGGCATGAACCCAAATAGCCAAAAGCAACTAACACAAAACATCCACTTCACTCGAGTGGCACAACAATTCGACCTAGAAGTACCCTCGCGTTTGCTCTAAAGCGTTTGCTCTTAGTTTCGGGCCGATTGTACAACAACTCTGATCCCTGGGCCTTGGATCCCTGGGCTTCCAAGTCCTCACCTGTGGCTCACTGGCGGAATGCAGAGGTTTGTTGCGATGATGCAGTGGCTTGATGATTGTATGGATTGGGGTGTGTGTCTGTGGCTGGCTGCTTTCACCCTTTTTTGCATTCTATTCTTTGTTGCTAGATTTTTGGCCTGCTGGTCATTGCGAAAGAGTGCTGTTATACGCAGTTTTGATCATGTACTACCTCTGCTTCCTTTCTCCAGTCCTATCAATGGAAAGTATCAGTAGTCTAGTGTCGATTCCTAAAGGTTCTGATCGTGCTACGTAAGACAGCAGTCAACAGATGACACAGCGGCCTTTTTTCGGCGGTGCAGGCTGCGGCGCTGGTGTGTCTACAGGGGTGCCTTCAGACTCAGCTTCTGCATCGACAGTGCTTGCTCCGGCTGTGGGACTCCCTTGAGGTGCGGGAATACCCATCCACTCACCTACGAGAGCCTGAGCCGCCGGTTCACTGGGGAGGTCTACCCCAGCCGTTGCTGCCTTGGCAAACCACAACCAGTCAGCGCCCCCCACAAGCACCGTGCCCGCTGCAGCCTCTGCGTATGTAGGCAGTCTAAGACCCTCTCCAGAGTCTTCTGATGACAAAAGCTCCCACAGCTGCCTCCAGCTAGTGATGCTGTTCATGGCCATAGTAAGGCGCAGTGCCACTGCGCCCGCGGCAGCAAAATTGTGCGCATCAAAGCCTGAAAATACCCAGTCACTGTGCAGGAACGCTGCTCCCTTGCCTGCCCCGTTTGGGCTTCCAGAATGAACGCCTTGGATCATGACTGTGGCATCCGTGCCTCGCGGACCAAAATCTTCGCTCTTGCCGGACACATGGATGTACGCAGGCCCATCTGGCCAGTTTCGGTCCGTGTTTCCTATCGTGACTACTGTCAACGTTCGAAGCAACTGTGCCTCCACCTCCTGTTTCGCAACAACTTCAGGCTTGGCTGCCGCCTCAATGTATTCCGTAATGTACCTCCTGAGGGCACTGGCAAGTTCGGACGTTGAGCGACTGTACGGCATTAGCACCAACTGCCTGTTTGACGACTGGTTAGCCCGCAGTAGCGCAACAAGGTGGTCTTGCCACAGCGGCCGAGCGTAGCCGTATGTGGAGTAGAGAGACTCTAATCGGTCGCGCTGGCGCTGACTGAACTTCACCGTGTTGCCTTCGATGTTAGGTGTGAGCGCTGCCAGCTGCAGCTGGGGTTGGATGGACCTGATATACTCCACCAATTCGTCAGATGCCTGGATTGTAATTGCACCTTGATCCATGTCTGTTCCCATGTGTAATTGCGCCATGGGACAGCCCAGAGTGTCAATGTAGTGCTGCAACCGCTGAGGAGTGGTTGTCTCGTTCTGCCATTCGGTTTCAGATTCTGGTTTCAGCGCGTGAAACGTGTTCAATCCTCCGCTATGGATGACAAGCTCTCCCTTACCCACTCCTCGGCGAGACGACGTGGTGGAAAACACCAGGTGCTTCTCAATGAAGGACATCATGTCTTCTTGAGTAGACACTTTACTGAAGTTTGCAGCCGCCCCGTCTGTTCCCGGAACTGAGAAGTGACCGCAATACCCCTCGTCATACGTGCACTTGAAAGCCATTCCATCTACATTGTCTATATCCGGGTTCCCAGTGGTGTAAGGATCATATTCGATGTCAGGGGGCAGCATTGCACCAAAGAGTTTGCGCATTTGGAGGAGTTCTGGAACAACTGTCTCCGGGATGTCCTGAGCTGATGGCAAGTCCAGTTCCGGGTAGGTGGGAGCAGGTTGTGTAGCTAATGTATCCATCTTGTTTCGGGAATCCTCAGTTATGCTTTCCTGCATCCAGCTGTCACGGTTTGAACCTCCCAGGAATGACCAGTCACTTTGTGATGCAGTCTCCACAGGCTGCTCTTGAACTGAGAGACTGACAGTGCAAGCACATAATTCCACCAGGTCATGTATATGCGTCAAGGACGTATTAAAACTGGTTTCACATGTACATATAGTGACAATGCGTGTTCAACCTTATCCTAAATACGTTCGGTATCCTTCATTTCCTTGGGATGATAGGACACGCAAGCAACAAACCCCTTCTCAGTAAAGCAAGGTTTTGCGAAAGTCATTGCCGAATACATATGTAGATACATGGTCATCATACCGTTCCATATCGTTCTGTTTCGTGAAGTGGTTGTGAGATGGTGCTACAGCACCGTCTCGAAGTGATGCAGGAAGTCGCGTACCGGTATACCCAGCACACGGAGATGGCTTCAAAAGATGCCAATTATCCAGAACGCTGCTGTACAGGAAATTATAGGTATTGAAACTCGTACAGGTTCTCGCTGTTTGATTCTTGTGAGTGGAATTCGCAGTAGTACTGAAGCACACATAAATGTGCAATTCCACTTGCAACAAGACACTCCGCATCTCGGGAATAAATAGTATGGCTATTCAACTGCATGCGTCGGTGTTTTGACCGTTTGCTTGCTCGACAGAACGATGCCAAGGTATACGTAGCACGTCGTTCGGTGGACCACATCAGCGACGTGGCGAACCATGCCCACCGACGTACCGACACGATGCTAAGCATGGAGTTCGTGATCAGAGTTAGCGAGGCACACACCCAGCGCGCTGGCCAGCGGTGGTGGCAGTTGCTCGGAATATATTACAAGCTACAGCTGTATACAGTGCTTCCGCTATGCATGCATGCAAGTGGTGCAGCTATCGAGTAGGGTTTGTGCAGCTGACGGCCATGCAGTGAATACGACGTGTCGTTAGCACGCTGGAAAACCCATGCCTACATGCTTGCTCCCCATTGCATCGGATGAGGTTGAGTAGCTCGCCGCTGCCCTCCCTATAGTTTCCTCTTGTTGCATTTTCCTGTCTTTAGCTAGGGTTCCAACCGCCCCCCTCCTAGTCATGCATTGTGCTTCATGACCGAGTCCTTGTCGATGTAACTACTACATGCTTGAAGATCTATTGGCTGCCTATGCTGACACGTTTCCGTGTTGGGCCACAATTGGCTTGTGTGACTGGACATATGCATATGCGCATAGATATATAGATATACATTGTCTTCACCAATATTGGCCAATATGCCGTGGGTCACAGTTTGTGCGTACACCTGGTTTGTATGTATGGCTTTGTTTGCTGGTTGAAAAGTTCCAACGTCGAGCAGAGTACAATTGTTCCAATACAAGAGGGGCCGGGGAAACGCGCAGGTCCCCTCTACGGAGCCCAATCCAGAAGATGGCCAGCGTGGGAAACCCGCATTGGTGCACCGCGACCAAGCCTTGCCGAGTGCAGGCGCAGATGCTGAGTACAGCAAACCTCAAGTTCAATAAAGTACCACCCATAACATGTAGAATCTCCAGCATGCGGATATTTAGACATCGGTGGGTAGAGATGGATGGGTTATTCCAAGCTAGCACTTTGCATCTGCACTCGAAGCTTGTTCGACCGTCGCAGCGTGCAGAAATAAAGCCACAACAGCTAGCCAACCCAGAGATTCGGAATTAATACTGCCAGAAGCATCTATCACGAACAGACAGAGTTGAATTTGCTGCCTCGGAGTGTGAGTCATCTTGCCATGTTATTCATCCAACATTCTAAAGGTCGTGCATCTGCTCACTGGATCTTCAGCACAGCTGCCAATTTCCAGCCAAAGTGGTTTATAATGTGCAGTTTTCGCATTCTGCCACTGACAATACACTGCAGTTTCCCTGCACAACGCTCCGGGGCATAATTTCTTTCCACTCCACTAGGGTTTGGTGGAAGATGTAGGAATCTGTTGTTTTCAACTTCTGAACGTGGTAATATCATCGGCATGGGCATGAAGCACACACCCTCCAGAAGATACTGAACTAGGCGCTGTTGTATGTGAACGGGAGGAATGTCTTGTTCGATGATGCGTACATATGTGTTGTTTCAACGTTGATCTTTCGCCAACCTTCAGCAAGCAGTACGAGAAACCTGTATACGCGTACCTGCGCCAACATCAGTATCCTTGTGAGAACCTAGTGTGCATCGCATTCAGTTTGCGTTTCGATCTGTTCGCAGGTTTCTAGGTTGTCAGTTCGGTTCGACAACACAAGCCAGCTCCACAGGTACTGTTGCTTCACAAATCAAGCATTATCTATGCAAATGCAGTGCTTCCTTTTGAATTCGCATTGGACATAAGCTGCAAGACTATCATTGACTGTTTGAGTGAATTGCATAGTGTGTGCTAGTAGGTGCCGGTTCAAGTGTGCTAGCGTTTAGTCCCCGCACCTTGCCTTTCTTGGAAGATGTTGATGGTTTCCTGGTCGGTTATCTGTCTGTCGCAGCTTGTTGCAGTAATTGTGATGCAGAAGTCCAACGATCCCATGCGGCGGTGTTCGGTGCACGGTCGTGGCAGTGCACTGCTAAGTCGAACGAGTGAACTCACACAATCTTCACTTCTTTGAGTTGTTTGATGTTTGATTCATGTGGAAACAGCCGGTGGCTTATTGAAGTCAGATGCTGAGCTATAGATGCTGATCCGCTGTCCACGCAGCCATAAAGTATGCACAGTTTCGAAAGGACTCAGTCGTTTGATGTGTGCAGACAGTTAAAGTTGAATAGTGCTCCCATGATCTGATTGACAGCCTATCATTCAGATCACAGCGTTCGAATGAGCATGAAACCTGGACCAGCTCCATACCAACACCGCGGACATGACGAAGTCGAGCATCAAGTCGGAGCAGTGACTTTAAAGATTCGAAAGCGCAACAAAGGTCCGCGTCTGTGCCAACTAGGTTGCTCTCGTTTCCACGGTTGAACTAGCGTTGGTTAGTGATAGATTGCACCACAACTGTCTATGATTCGGCATCACAGAGGGTGTGTACAAAGGCAGCCCATCATCATAAAATACTTGCTCAATGTGTTGCATGGCGCAGGTAGTTCTGGTGACCAAAGCTCTGCAGAGGTTGCGGGAACACGTTCAAATGTACCAGTAGACAGCACTTCAAGCAGCTATTCAACATCCAGGGAGCGTCTAGCAACTGTTCCTGAGCACAGTTTTAAGATATTTCATGGTGTTCACGATGTTGAGGACACAGCAAAGTCGCAGCAGTCACTGCAATGCCAGTCACTATCTGGTTCCACTCTCATCTCTGACGATGCCAGCGCTCGTACCTCAACTGCACATCCAAACGTCCCTGTACCAGACTGTATCACAGCCAATCGTGAGCTGGAGCTCACAAACTCCCAGCTTCTGTCCAATCGACGCCTGCTAGAAGCACCCATGTTGAAGCTGGTTGAGGCAGCAGTGAAGCCCTTCGTGCCTGAGAAGGATTGTGAAGCGGTGTCGAAGGCCTTGACCGAGATCATGGTACATGTGGATCCAAATGAGGACTGTGAGTCGTTGGTTGAAGTTCTTGCCATGAGAGTGCCTGTGCTGGAGCGTATTGCTGCCCACTGGCAGAGCATGGCCAAGGTGAGTTCAGTCACAGTTCGAACTTCCAAGTTGATCCCGCAGGCGCTTTTCATAATCATCATTCTTTACAAGGCTTTTTTGTTGTCATCTGAATGATCTAGTTCTGCACAGTGTATTGCACTGAACGGGGTTGTGGTTGGACAGCAAATGCAATCTGAGATGAGCATGTTGATCACCCTTCAATACTCCATACCTATTTCTGCAGCCTGCTGGAGCATCATTGTGATCCATGTGAGCATGACATGTTTCTTTATGAGGATCTACTGCATTAGGAATGTAATCAACAGGCCCCAGCAATCAAACGTACGTTTTCATCTGCACGTTTTTTTCCGTGTACTTCCCGACCTCTCTGGAGCCCAGTATACTGTGGGGAATGATTGAAGCTCTTAACCTCTTTTGCAGTTCACGGGGCACATTCATGGCATGAAGTCCTTGAATAGGCGCATCAAGAAGAGCCTGGAGGCCTCAATGCATCATCCTACAGGTTTCAAGGCGTTTGCCAGCAGCATTCCCATGGAAGAAGCATCGTATGCAGTACTGGATACAGGAGGCAATTGTGCACAGGTGAAGCTGGTTGCGGTAGCTGTGAGCCGCATGCATGCTACTTTGTTCGATAGTCGTGAGAACCCAGCCTTGACAGAGCCATGCTCTCTCTTTCCAGCTATGCACTTGGAGAGTCCAGTGCGTCTGAATCTGATTCAATATGCTGTTGGTACGTAGCTCTGTGCAACATCACTGTTTTATCATGCAACATCTGAAGCAGGTTCTGTAATCTGTATTGTATGGTACGTTGTAGCATGCCGTACACGTTCGTTGATTTCGCTCACTTTCGTTGAGTTCGTGGAAGCACTCGGGGACAGACGATTATGACTAACGATATTGCAAGAACCAATCAATAGTATATAGCTGATGAGTGCATCGAACATGAAAAGTGTAAAGTTACAGGCATAACTCCATAACATGGCTTATGTACCAGCAATCGAGCATGAAAAGAACCCACATGAGCACTTGATAGTTGCAGCATACCTGAACACAGCTGTCAACATGTGTGCAGAACAAGCAATCGAGCACATGCAGCACTCGTCCGAAGGAGAAGCATACGATCAAGCAGACATCTTGGCACCCCCTACGTTCTTTGCTGTGGCAGCGCATGCATTCAACATGCTTCTAAGCAGGGTCACAGATGTATCTTCTCCTGTGAAGCTGAGGGAACTCGTTCGATCTCGAATTCTTGAGCAGTCCTCTGTACCTCTGCGGCAGGTGCTGTCCGTTGTTATCCGCCCTCGAGTGCGCCGATTGATGGAGAATATGCATGCATCAAATGCATCCTCGGCACCAACCATTTCTGGCTCATCGGATTCCTCAACCTCCCCAGCCTCTGATCGAAGTGGTGCTGAATCAGAGCATCTTGTAGATGAGGTCTGTGCGTTACTATGCAAGCATGCATTCAGTGCTGGATCTCTGCTGGCGTTGCGGACATCATGCGCCGAAGATATGCCCAAGGTCACAAAGGCAGCTATGTGTTACCTGGCTGAGGTCAAGGAGCTCAACAGACAACAGGAAATCACCAGAAATAAGGAGCTCGTCAGGCAAAAAGACCAATCAGCCCAGCCCCCCATCACATCGGCTTCGGATGTCGTGAGCTCTGCCGAATTGGCCGCCTCTGACAAAGTCAGCCCCAGCGGCACTGAAGACTCGTTGGCATCTTGCTCTTCAACGACAAGTAAGATACCAGAAGGTGTGTGCTGATGCTTCAGTTGATTGGATGCATCCATCGGTACAGCCTCGCCTCGATCATTAGTTCATCTATGACCTTCGCACTCTGAATCGAATCATCATGAGAACGAAGCAATTTGAAGACAATACATGGTCCTCATGGAATGCATTTTACATAGATTATTCACGAGGACCCAATTATTGACTTCACCATAGTTTGGTCCTGGCTAAATGTGTGTTCTGCGACTGGCGTATGGCGCGATTAATTCAAATGAAACTAAAGAATCCTGTGAAAAGCGTATTTGTAGCCATGTAACAGTTTAAAAATCGCATCTTCACCATGCAGCGAACTTACATCCTAACCCCAGACAAAGAAGGCAGCGTAGATTGCCGCTTTCCACTTTCAGCATACTTTGCAAATTAACTGTGATTGCTTTGCAAGGCCGACAAGTTTGCAACATCTCACAACTGCGGTTGGAAACCCAAACAGGCATGTACGGTAGCACTCAGCTGCAACGCCTGTGCTGTTATTGTGGTTACCTGAAGAAAGAGCATCTGCTTCCTTTTCGTCACAATCTATGATATCAAAAGATTTTTCAGATTGTACCAAGTTCACAATTGCATCTTCTTCCAGCTGGTCAACCATTTCACGGTATCTGTCGAGTTCATGGTGGTAGTCTGGTTGCCATAAGAGTGGAGTGGGGGAAATTATGTGTTAGTTGATGTTGGCTATTCGGGTTCATGACTATTCACTACCTTTCCGGTTTGTAAGAACTGGGTAGTCTAGTTGCTGATAGAAAAATTGGATAAAAGGAATCGCTGGCGGTGCTCTCGTCGACCCTCGCATACATACTTCTTAACGATTTCATACCATAGCAGACCGGAAAACCCAGACGGCTTTGAAGAATCGTGAATTATCTGTTGCCCCCCCATAGGGTGTCGACCAATCGGTGCGACCAAATTACACAGTGGCCGGAACGAATAATAGAGGTCAGCTTGGCATGGCACCATTTTCTCCCTCTATTTTGACCCAATAGCAGTCAAAAACATGAGGTAGCACGGACCCAATTTTCGAGGTGCGGCTGTGTGTGTCTTGTTAGTGGGGGCGTGGCTTGTTGGTTTTGTGCGAGCTGACAGCAGTTGGTAACTCAGCGAGTCAGTGAATGCAGGTGCATGTGCAAGTGCAAGTGTCCAAGAGGAACGTGTGTACTACGTTCCCATGTGGGCTGCTGGGCCAGGAGTCTGCTACCCCACTGGGCCTCCCATCCTCGCACCCCCTCCCAACCAGAGCCCCCAGTTACCCCCCCTACCAACCCCCTCTGCACATGGCCCCCCAATGGCTTTCCCATCTTCGCTGCCAGGCACACCAATGGGCGTGATCACACCTAGCATGCCCCCCTTCGCGCCTCCCAGCGTCCCAATGCCGCACACAATGCCAGGCCCCATGCATGCCCAAATGATGATGCCGACACAACACATGTACACACCACCACCCCCTGCATTGTTTCCGACTATGGCTATGCAACAGGACTCGTCTGAATCGATTTCATTGAGCAGCAACCAGCCCTGGTGCTCCCAGGGCTCCGGCGTCTCCAGAGCTCCTCTTGATAGTACTCCCAGAAACGATTTCGGAATGTCGCCATCAAAAAGTGACGCTGATGCAACTCCCGCAGGAGTGATTCCTGTCCTTCCCCCCTCCATGCATCACTCTAGCCCGGTTGGCTCACAGCCTTTACCATACATGCATGCGTCGAGCGGACAACACGTGTTCTCAGCGCCTGGGCAAGCGCCCACAAGCATGTATCCCATGCATATGCCAATGTCGCAGTCGTGTCCACCTGCAGGGATGTATGGCCCCGGCCCCCTGGGGGTGGGCGCACATCCGCACATGCATGCTATGATGCCCGTTCCTGGCACCCCGGTAGCCACTCCCCCTCCTGCTTCAATGCACATGAATTCAGCATGCATGCCCACCATGCATCCTGGGCACATGCAAGCCCCATCCTGCATGATGCCTGGACCCCAAGACGGAGGGTTTGGATATCCAATGGCACCAATGCATGCCCATCCCATGCCCTCTGGATCCACAGGCTGGGGAGACAACTTCGGCGGTGCGGCCTGAGCTGCTTCACACCCCTGTTGCAGCAAGCAGCTACCACATCAGATACAACCGAGGAATGTTTGCATCAGCGTTTTATCAAGATGTCCAGAACACACTTGAATTCGGTTGTTGCAGGTAGGGGCATGCACCAAGGTCCTGGAGATGGGCCCTTCAATGCATTCAGACAGACACATTCAGACCCCCAGCAGATGCCTCCAATGAGTGCAGGCCCCCCCTGCACCCCCCATCACCACAACCGGCCCGTACCTGGCCAGGGGCACCCTGGCAATAAGAAGTCTCGGCGCTTCAGGGACACATTCCCATCACAAACAAAGGATCGAAGCCAGGGATGGCACTCCAACAAATCTGATAAGCACGGCATACCCGCTTTTGGTGTCCCCCAAGCACCCCAGTACATTCCCGTGGATGAGGAGCAAGGCACATGCCAGCAGCTGCCCGTTAATGCGAACAGATCCCCTTGTAGCCACTTCTCAAAACATGGATGGTGTCCGATGGCCAAGATCTGTAAGCACGCCCATGCGGGGGGGCGCTCTGTGATCGCCAATTTGCGGGGCTACCCCATCCGGCCTGGCAAGCAGGTCCGCTGTCCTCTGCCATGACTTTCTTTTGTCTTTCTTGTTCTGGTATAGTATATGGGGAAAACCGATATACTTTCTTCAGAATGGAGCAGATGGCTCATCTCTTTGCAGCCGTTTCTGCCCACATCAAAAACGTCTTTTCAAGCTTTTGTTGGCACACAGTCTATTTCACATTGCTTCTGTACAAAACAGCTCTGATGTTTGCTTCGAGGCGGCAGATTTCTCCACCTGACTTGGCCTTCTTGAATTTCTACATCATGAAATCATCAATGTGCTGCTCATGTGCAGGTCATGAAATCATCGATGTGTTGCAATGCATCAAGAAATCATCGATGTGTTCCACATGTGCAGGTGTGTGCGGAGTACATGGCCACTGCAGCCTGCAGTTCTGATATGCGATGCCCCTTCAACCACCCCAACATCCGCCCTCGTGCTGAGCATGCTGTTGGTGCTGCAGCCACCAGCGATGGTGGTAAGCGTGTGTTTGAGGTGCCTGTCAACATCAAAGGGTGAACGCAAACACGAAACATCCTCAGCGAGACACCTAAAGCACTGTGCACACGTACTTGGAAATGTTGGTTGTGCAACTGCACAGTTGGATGCAGCGTTCATCATTTTCTTTGCAAGCCTGGGGGGATCCGTCTGTCAGATGCTGGAAGTGAGAGTACATGCCTTGGCTTCAGTATACGCACCTTGATAGACACCTGGACAGGTGCCAGTGCACGAACATTGCAATAATTGTTTGAAGTCATTACTCCAGCTCAGGTAGCGGAGAAGGAGATGTTTTGTATGTGTTGGAGAGTACTTGTTGGTTGTTAGAGTGTACACACAGAGGGGGCCTGTTGGCTGAGGTTTTGGATGTTGGTCAGGCATCTGTTCAAGGAACCTTCTTAGTGCTGTAGTCAGAATACATGTGCAGTCTGATGGCAGCGAGTTTTTAATTGAGCATTGATGGATTCTACTCTCAGCTCCCTGCTTCTGTGCAGAACATGGCAATGCGTCTTGTGTTGTACCTTGGTGAACACAACCTTGTTCGTACATGTGCACTGGTCGTGCATCACGCTGTCCTACATTCCGATGCTTTTGGAGTTCTGTGGGCGAAGCCTCTCTGGAGCTACACGATTTGCGAATGAGAGATGACATCCACAGGAGAGCAGGAGGCAGCAGGAAGAGTACAGCAACAGTCTCAGAAGGAACAGTACAGCAACCAAAACTTTGAAGCAATGTCATCCAACCAAACAACATGACCCTAGCAAAGCATGCTAACTATAATAGAACACATCCACACATAAAGGAACCACAAGCCATACAGAAGAAGAACTTCGCGAGTGGCTCTGTCCATGAATTCATGTATATAGAGTATTCTGCTCTTTTGTCGATGCCCCCCCCCTGATCACTGGACTGGATGACTGGATATCCCCCTCACGGCAGTTATATAGACCATGCAGACATTTCGCAGCTGATGCCCACATGTTTACCTCTTGACCACAGCGCAGACCTTCAATGTGCCATGTGAACGCTTTGCATTCAGTTTTTGTGAGGCTGCCGCAGAATTCAGAGCTGACATGGCGTCGGTCCGTCAAAACCCGTCGTACCTGTGTACACATATAGGCGCGCCTGTCTGCACAAATCTTGACGCATCTTCGGTTATCATCTCGATTTACTTGTGAGGACAGCGGGTTGTGGCTACGTCTTGAAACGTATGCCAGCTAGATGCGTGTGATGCTGCGACCGTTCTGGCCGTCCGTTGATGAGCATCTGTGCAGCAGTAGAGTTGGTCCCTAACACATTTCTGGTTCGCCCTAATTCGTCGTTTTTCCTCTTCCTGCTTGTCTCGTGTGTTGCTGTGCGTAAGCACCGAAACACTGATGGATGTGAGGCGACATCGATCGATCAGAAACCTATGTGCATAGTGTTCCTGGATGGTACATAGCACCGCGATGTTCATTCCATGTGTGTATTTGTTTCGCTTTTGTACATGTGTGAGGTTTCGGACAAGTTGTACCAAGAACTAGCAGCTGTAGGCAGGCACTTGCCTTCGCTTAATCACAGCACAGACAGCTCGACTCAAGGATCCGGGCCTGTCACGAAACAGAGCCAGAAAACATAGCTAGTGCATGTTTTCAAATTGAAGCTGCTGCTGGAGTATTCTTTGTGCGTTTTGGCTGTCTGACGCCTGTGTACTCTTGATATGTACCTTACTTGCTGCAGTGAGTATTCAACGCATGCAACCTATATGACACTAACAAACTTGCATTTATGCTGACTTTCTCTGCAGGTTTAGACACTGCGGTTGCATAGAAGCGTGGCGCCCAACAACCTGCCTGAAAAAATCATACTTTCCATTCACAAGTATCGATGGCTACAACACAAAGTGATGATCTGCACATCATATCTGAAGGGATGTCCCTGGCACCTGCTGGTCCTGTGGATCAGCCCACACATGCAGTACAGCTCATTCGGTCTGCCACACCAGAGGAACACAATGATGTGCTCTGGATCGACCATGAGAGTACGATTCCTCCATATTCGCCATTCAAAAGCATGTTATAGGTGATTGCATTCAATGCTTTCACTGAAAGCTTCATTTGTTGGTAGCTGAAGGGTCTGTTTGACACACAAGTCTATATATACTAGCTAATCTGTTCTCGCACCCATATTCTCTGAACTCTATATGAACCTGTCGAGCTCTAACTTAGACTTCTCACATAGGAAATGCGAACGCACTGTGTCGTTGAGATCAAATCAGTTGCACTGCTCCAATTCGAAGGAAAACGAGTGTATTTTGCTTCGTGTCACCATGAGGAGCGTGGCTCTGAGGCTCACAAGAGCAAGCTATATCACGAAACCACTTGGTGTAGGAGCACACGTGGTTTCAATAGCATCCTCTTTCTGACTGTTTGGGTTGTTGTGCACTGATTGCTTTTTTGAGCCCTGAAGGAGGCTTTCGTGATGGTGCTATTGAACCAGTGGAGTAAATTGGTGGTTGTGATGTGTTAGTTGCTCCTGCATAGTTGCATGCTCGCCTGTCCGGTTTGTTAAGGTGTGCTCTGAAGGAGCTTGCATACAGGAGAATATCTAAGGCAGTTGCACCATGAACGTAACAAGAAGAAGCCTGCTTCTCTTGGAGTCATCTGCCACGACCACAACCAAGCCCCTAGCACACCTGTTACTGATCCGGGTCCAGATGCCAACCCATCTGGCTACCAGGCGTGCTTCCTCGTGTTCTTTTCCATGCAGTTTTGTTGCAGACACAATACTCCATGGCGATAGATTTCATCAAATGTGGCCACTCTATGTGCAATCCCCTCCCGTGTTCAAATCCTATCTCTGGATACAATACTTTTGGACGCCGACAAGGCAGGAAAAAGGAAAGAACCGAAAACGGTATTGGGCTCTTGCTTGTTGGAACAACCCCACTCTCCCCCCCGCCCACAAAAAACCCCCCATACGTACTCCAGGCACACTACAGGACAGTGCCTGGCCTCACATTTGAGATGTGCAAGAGGGGGAAGATGACTTCAGAAGTGGAGGCCGCTTTCGTCGCAGCCGTCCAGTACCTTGACCAGTGCATGGGCGTCACAGCGATCACCAGTGACTGTACGTGGCTTTCTGTGACACTAACATGAGGCAACTGCCTGCCTAACTTTCTCTGATTAGTTTTTTCTTTTTTTCAGTTGCTTGTGTCGTGTCCAAACTCCTGTGTCTGAATCTAGGCGTGTTTTGGATCAGTTGTTTCTCCTTTCTGTTGTGCATCAGCGACAGAATCCTGGGCTGAATTAATTTTACGTAGTTTATTGAAAAGAAAGGGTTTTATACCAGTACTTTCAAGCGAAAGGATGGCGGTGAGAGCGGGAAACTCACCTGCAAGCTCAAGTCGTACCAGGGTATGTGTTGTTGTTGGACCCAGTCACGTTTTTGGGCATTGGATTCGGTGGACACATTGACACAGCACCAGGTGGTTCATGTCTGGAACTCTGTACAATCAGATGTGTGTTAGTTCGATAGTGCAGGGCAGTGGGCTGGCATATTGTCGGAACAATGTTGGATTCTATGGAACAGGTAACGAATAGTGTTATGACAACACTGGTATCACAGGTAGGGTTTCCACTGAGGGCACGGTGAGCTGCAAACAGGAAATACCATACACCATGGCATCTCTCTACCCTTAAAGGGGCAAAATCAGTGCCCCAGTGCGCACTGCAGCGCATTGTAAAACGGTAAACACTCCAAAAATAGCACACAATACTCAATGATACAGTGCAGTCACTGTATCATAGCTCAGTGACTGCATTTCACTGCAGTCTTTGTGAAATCACAATAGCTCGTACCACGTTAACTCGTACTCGTCCTAATTCGCACGAGAACTGGTTGCACAAAACTGCACGATCAAGCCAAAATGCGATGTGTACCACGCTACCTCGTACTCGTCCAAACCCAACCGATTTTTCTGGTGCACATAGGCGTACGAGTCAACATGACTCGACTGTACCCACGATCTCAAGCTACAAAAATACCATACCAAAGAAGTACCATACAAAAATACCATACCAAAGTTCTATCAGAAGAGGAACCCTGAGCCTCAACCTGGGACTCTGAGGGAAATGCAAACCGCGCAGGCAGCGCTGCCTCCCTCACCATGCATGAGTACCATGCACTAGTGCACTCATGCACTGAACCATGCACGAGTGCATAGTTCCTGGAACCATGACTCATGCACGAGTCATGGTTCCTGGTCAAGTAGCTGTCTATTGCATACACTCTTTACACACTTTTCTTTTTTTTATTGCACCTACTCTTTGCCAGTGCCGTGAAGTGCAGCAGCAGCACCATCACAGAACTCTTTCCCAGCACTCTTTGCTAGCCCTCGTGAAGGGTATGTGTAAAGTTACAGGCATAACTCCATAGAATGGCTGATGTACCAGCAAATCATCGCATGTCGTGAAGGGTACACACGTGTGTGTGGGGGTGATGCAGGTGGCTTCATGTACTGGTTCCAGGGCATGGCACGTGAGCGCACCACGAAGCCCATCTTCCTGTCCAGCCTCGTGTCGCTCCCCTCCATCACCAGTTACTTCAGCCCCAGCGATCAGATGCTCATCCTCACTGCCAACACGGACAGTCTCATGCTCATGCAGAGCTTCGTCGCTGCCACCTGTGGAGTGCAGCTGCGTGATGAGAAGTACATCATCCGGGACTGTCAGGGTGTAAGTGGGTTTGATGATGAGGATGCTGATAGTGATATAGTGCCTGGACACTGTGTTGATGTCACATGCAGGCAGCAGGGAGTCGTTGCGCGTGCAGAGAAGGTTGCCAAAGAGAATCCTCGTACGCAATGACTTTCCCTCTCGATTGCTGATTGAAACTGTCTCGATCGAGATTGCTGATTGAAACTGTTGAAAGCGAAGGTTGCTGCTGAAAGCAACGGTTGCTGTTAAAAGCAAAGGTTGCTGTTGAAAGCAAAGGTTTTGTTTTCTCATTCTCAAAGCCGTGCACGAAAGTTACGTTTGGGTGGTTTACAAACTGCCTGTTGAGTAGTCCAGAGATCTCTGTTTTAACGCGTCGCTACGTGCGTGTTTGCAGATGTATGTACTCTGATCTGACATGTTTCTCCTATGAGAACTTACAGATGTATTCAACTCCTGTGCGCCAAACACATGGTGATTGTGTGGGCCAGTGTTTCTCTCATTACGTACTCGCAATTGCACGTAATTGCATTGCGTTTCCCCAGAAATGACGAGGTGAAAAACCGGTTCCTTTTCGGTACAACCCGCAGAATGCAAAGGGTTAACAGATACAGTCTGAAGATGTACTGACATGTGGTGCCAAATGCATGCCACAATGTCACTTGTGTGTCAAGTTACAGCAAATGCATGCCACCGTGTTACTTGTGAAAACTATGTTTAAGTACTGCAAAGTATACCTCTATTTCAGTTCATGCCTATTCACTATCTGTCCGGTTTGTAAGAAAGCGACGGCAAAATATTTGTTACACAAATTACACTCCATATGCTCGGATGGAAGGGTTCAAAGTTTAGCAACATGTTGGTCACAGATCATTATTTACGGCGGTACAATATTTAGTGCTTGGAAAGACTTTCGTGATGGTGCTGTTGTGCCATTCGAGTGCAGTGGTGGATGTTTTATGTTCGTTGCTTTTGGCTATTTGGGTTCATGCCTATTCGCTATCTTTCCGGTTTGTCAGACTTCGTTTAGTGCTGGTACGATATTCAGGAGTGCGGGGCATCCTTCTGGAGTACACTGCTCTGCGCCCGTACCGAGAAGCGCTGCGGAATGCCACAGGCCTGCCAGTGTATGACGCCATGACCACCGCTAATGCGCTCGTGAACGGCTTGATGGACAACCCTCGCTTTGGCCCGAGCGTGTGGGCTCGCAAGGCCTGCAAGCACGCCACCCACTTCCTCTCCAATGCGGCGGTGGCTGCTGTCAGCACGTTGGAGGCCGCTGTGCAGCAGCAATGTGCGCCCTCCATCACCTCTGCCATTGGTGATCATTGTGATTCAATCAATCAAGAGCATAGGCAATGCTCTTGCCTATGCCTAAGTGATCATTGATCATTGCAATGCTCACCACAATGCATACTCACCACAATGCATATTCACTACCTTTCTGGTTTGTAAAGGAACACTGTCATGGGCTCATTAGTAGCTCCAGTAAGCATGTTCAGGTCAGGTGCTTGCGGCGAGCCAGCTGAGCAAGAACCCTCCAGTGTCTCTCGGTGTGCTTCGCCTGGACTATGACTACCCCCCTGCACCGGGGGACGTGGACCACCCATCTTCGTTTGGCTACCAAGTGTGCCCCCTGCCCTCTGATCAACCTCCACAACTCTCTAGCGTGTACATAAATAGATAAAATTTTCGGGATCCCGCCTTCCTCACAGAAACTTACTCGCGGATTCTTGTACTAGTCCAGTCTGGAACCTTCTAGACCCTTCTGGAACCTATGTCCTAGAACCTTCTGTACAACTCTAGAATCCGAACTATTACGTAATATGGTTACGTAACCTCATGCATAGATGTGTTGAGTCCTACTCCTACTGACTTCACCACATTTGCTCAGGTAGTGGCATACCCTGTGTCGTTTGTGCGAGGTCGAGCTAAGTTGTCATGCGAGGATTTTCTGGTACATGAGCCATTCTATGGAGTTGTGCCTGTAACTTTACACACTTCACCGCATTCCAACATGCTGTCCCTCCCCGCGCTGCCAACTTCGTACATCAATCCAGCACAGGCCCATGTCTATGTATGTGCTCCAAGTCTATGTTTGTGTTGGTACTTGAACCCCGTGAATAAATTCGGTGCGGAAACCCTTCCCCCGACCAGTCTGGGTGCTAGTCCCACCCCTTCGGGGGTGCTGAGGCCGAAGCCCTTCTTGGGTATGGCGTGGTTCCCGATTATTTTGCTCTTGTTTTTTTTAGTCACTGCCCCGTTCATCAGCAGGAGACTGAGGAGGCTGGCAGTCTGTCTCCTCCTGTGATTGACATGTTGCGACAGGGAATTCAAAGGGTAAAAAAACTGAAAATCCGGAGATGCGAGTGCACCAAAACCCACCATTTCACTCTAATGGGGCAATAACAGCATCACGAAAGTCTGTTCCAGCACTCTTCGTAAGACTGTGATGGTGCTAGTTAAACAATATTAATTCTGGTATGATTCAATTAAACAATTAAGTTAAAATATTATACAATAATCGATTTAAACCCTATTAGTTTTCAAGGATAAACCCGAAAGACCACAAAGGCAGTAAATATGCACTCATCCATGCATCTACACCGTATTTCCATGCATCAGTACCATCATCTGTAATGAAAAAGGCCCCCGGTGGTGGGGCAACACGATCGAGGACTGACCTGGCGTGCATGCATGTCAGGTGTACTATCAAAAGGTGGCGGGCCTCACGTTTCAAATGTGTCAAAAGGGAGTTCTGACCGACCCAGTGAAGCAGGCGTTCATCGCAGCCATTCACCACCTCGACACGGACCTTGCTGTTGCGGCCATCACTGGCGACTGTGCGGCGCCTTTCTGCGTTGCTGCATTGCACGCATGATATGAAACCTGATATGCATGTCGAGGACACCTGTAGCCACGAACCTAAAAGGCGCCTGTGAACGCAAGTAAGCAGCATCAGCGCTTGCGCTGAATGTGCTGATCCAGAAAATGTAAGCAAACATTGATGCAGAATGTATATCGACACACACACACACACACACACACACACACACACACACACATTTGCACCTGTTGGAACCCTTGTGGTAGTTATCAACTTTCTTCAACAGGCAGGCATGTGCGCACATCGCATGGAATAGATCAATACGTTCAGAGATAAAGCCACTGAATCTTGGTACTAAGAGCGCCCAACCCTGTGGGCTGTGCTGCTGTTGGCTGCTCTGCTTCATGCACTTCAGTTACTTCATGCTCAAGTGCTTTACAAACCGAGCAGGCAGTAACCATCAAAGATCCCAAGTAACCAGATGCAACCAACACAACCCCAACCCCTCCCCCCAACCTCTCTCGAGTGTCACAAGCAGCACCATCACACGAGTCTTTCCCAGTACCCTTTGCTAGCCCTCGAAGGGTACACACTTGTGTGTGGGGGTGGTGCAGGTGGCTTCATGTACTGGTTCCAGGGCATGGCACGTGAGCACACCACGAAGCCCATCTTCCTGTCCAGCCTCGTGTCCCTCCCCTCCATCACCGCCTGCTTCGGATGCCACGACCAGGTGGCCATATTCACTGCGAACAGCAACTCCCTCCAGCCCATGGAGAGCCTCATCGCCGAGAGCTGCGGAGTGAGGCTGCAGGACGACCGCTACGTGATCGTGGGCTGCCAGAAGGTTCCGGGGTTTGACGCGGTGGAGAAGGCGGAGAAGATGGACGTGCGGTCGGTCACGCCGCACATTGTGGACCTTGCAACGCAGACGGTTGCTGAATTTCCAAGTATGGAGCAGCCAGGAAATTGCGCAACAGGAAACTGTAGGTCGTGTACGGTAAACTATAGGAATGGCATGTGCATTGAAACGTGTATGAAGCGTTTGTATGCGCCCAGGTTATCTCTACGCAATCTTGGGGTGTTTTCGGGGACATGATCAGTGTCACATGAAGCACTGCCGCTGCTGGTGCTCGTCGTTTACAAACCGGAAAGGTAGTGAGTTTGCATGAACCCAAATAGCCAAAAGCAGCTAACTGCTGCTGCTGCTGTTGTTCATGCTGTGTGCTAGCTCTTTTCCAACAGCTTCCCATGTGTCTGTTGTGCCACAGTTCATCCTCCAATGCCCTCGAAATCTTCACATGCCAATCGAAAACAGAGCGGCAAGCCCTTGTTACATGGGGCATCAGAACAGTAAAACAAATTGAATTCAGGGCCTGAACTTTGGCCCATACATGCTGTGTGTTCACGTGGACATCCTTTCGTTAGTCAACATGCGTGTAGACATCTGCAAAAGCGCAGCTTAGTCATCATGTAATCAACATGAAAACATATGAGTGTGTCATGTGATCAAGCTGGGATGACACCATGCAAGTAAATGTGTGCAGACATTCGAGCTATCCTTCTGGAATGCACGGAGCTCCCCCCATACGCAGACGCGTTGCGGTACGCGGTGGGCCTGCCAGTGTATGACGCCATCACCACCTCCGACACCTTCGTGCATGGCTTTATGAACGCGGGCTTTGGAAGAAAGGACACCGATGAGGCGCCCGACCACCCCCAAGGCAGCTACGTGCTGAGTGCGGGCCAACACCCGGAGTCTGCAGCAGAGGATGCGCCTGTCGCTGCTGCTTCTGCCGTTGTGACCCCTCAGGCTCAGATGACAACGATGATGGTGCAGTGAGGCGCATGTACTACAGCCTTGGTGCTGAGGAGCGATTGCATATAGGCAGGCATATGCATGTATAGACCGAGGATTGAAAATGAAGCCGCAGTTGTATGGATTGTGTTGCTTAACAACAATTGGAGAGCGCTTGTTGTGTGTTGTTGGATGAGAGGCGTGACACCTGGTGGAGGAGCCCGATGCGATACGAGCAACTGAGGCGATCACGCGTTGATCTGACTGGATTGAGGCTGGCGTTTTTCGGAATCATGACCAAGAGCATCAACCTGAGCTTACTGATATGTTGGACACTATGACAGATGTTGGAAATGATTTGGAAGGCGTGTTAGTACAGCCTGAGTTAGAACTGAAGATGCACTCAGCACTGTCGGTACTGTGATTTGGTTACATACCCATCGCGTCACAATGCGATTTTTCAAGCTGTGGTGAATAGGGTGAGGCGCCGATGCAGCAGGAACATCACATGCCATGCATTTTGCATCGTCTAGTGTGGTGCCATGCACTTAGATTTTGATACCAAAACAAGGTTCTTATGAAGGCGTCTTTCTTATGAAAAACGGACAAAGCAGGCACAGTCAAGCCACAAGTTCCACGTCACCACCGGGACTGTCCTCTGGCAAAGACACCTTCCTGAAGAGGGCCAGCACGATGGCTATGCAGCCCATGGTGCCCAGGCTGGCCCATGCAGCCACCAACACTGTACAGAAAGCTTGCACGACGGCCTGAGTGGTGAACACAACAGACGACTGGACTCCACCGAACAGTGTGTGGCTGAGAGCTCCCGCTGACAGACACCCTATGATTGAGGAGATGGCGATTACACGTGGAAACATGACTGCCTCATCACTCTGACCCTTGAGCAACCTGCACAAGCTTACATCAGGATCATGACAGTATGCACTGGTTGCTGTTGGCCACAACTGAGTCCAGAGCTCACCTAGATCACTGGTTTTGGTGCCCAAAGGTTTGAAAAGTTGACAGTGGCGAAGGCCACCATTGTACAAAACAACAAACATCAAACTCTGTTGTTCACGGTGCATGAACGGCATGCATGTGACACTCTTATGTTTGAAATATTGTAAAGAAGTAGATGACCGAACCATGCGAAGAAGCCAGCGAGGAAGCCAGTGGTGAGGGCGCCGAAGCAATTCACGTGGCCACAGGCGGGCATGATGGCTACAAGGCCGCTGATGGCGCCGAAGCATGTGCCCATCAGGTTGGGGCAGCGAGCCGCGCCGTCAAAGCTGCTCCACACCAGCGCGCTCAAGGACAGCGACAACTGCAAAGCAGAGTTCCACGAGCTGTATCATGTGAACAGTTCTGTGACATGAAGGTGTACGGGGAATGCTGTGTGCAACCATCACACAAAGATTCCGCACTGCTGCACATCAGGGTTAGTATGCATCAGAGCATGAGTCGCTACTTGAGCACATGCATCTGGGAGACACAAGAGAAGCTTGAAGGAAGCATGCGCATAGGAAGCGGTTGCGAAGAAGCACATTCATAGGAAGTGTGCTGATTTGGATGCTGATCTACCGGCCCTGGGCTCTTGCACAATTGATACAATTTGATAGTGTAAGGTTGCAGAGTGTGAATAGTTTATCTTATGAACGTGACAGGTGGTCAAGAGGACAGAATTCAAGTAGCCAAGTTGTTGATTGGAAGCGCGATCACAAGTCGCATGCAACAAGAACCTTCCAAAGTAAAACACGCTGTGTGTGTGTTTCACATCTCTACAGCATGCATACTGCGTCACATAAGCATCACACAGCAGGAAGGGTGATGCCTGAATGTTGAGCGCGACGGTGGTGACAGGGGTGCCCGCAGCTGCGACGGCGCCGACGCAGTGGAATATCCAGCCCAGCAGCAGAAACGCGAAGCCTATGGCGGCCAGAGGAGCGTTATGCGTGCCCTCCCCTGCCGGCGCACCCCCAAAGACTTGTATTGCCGTCAGTGCAGACGCAGCAGGTGCGAGATGCTGCGCCAAGCTACCTGCAAGGTGCTCCACCAACCTTCTGGCAGCGACTGAAATACAGCAACTGAGTGCAATTTGTTGAAATTAACTACAATAAACCTTGCTGTAAAGCTGGAATGGTGAACGAGCGAAACTCGACGGACGTGTTGTTGTTTTGCTGCTTTGGGATCAGCTCACACGACATATTAACGTGTGATATCGAATAGTCTCACTTCTGTTTTGCTTTCTTCGGGGTCTGAGCTTTTACAAACCAGAAAGGTAGAGAATAGGCATGAACATGCTCCGGGGTGTACAAACGAATAAGAAAGGTACTCGGGAACCAAGCGGTATGGTACAAAAGAGCACAGCGTGTGGCTTCCCTTCTAACACGCAATACAGATCATGGGCAGGCCTGCGCATGGGAAGTATGGGTTGCATCAGGTGAGAGGGCGAGGGCAAGCGCAGGGGGGGGGGGGGGGGGTAGCGGGGGTTCCACACACCGGCTGCGTCAAACACCCAAAGGTCTCCCAGCAGAGAGCCGGGGCCAGCAGCCACCGCGTGGGTGACAGGTGCGTACACCACCAACGTCCACAGGGCCACGATTGCCAGCCTTGGCATCAGCTTCACCCTCTCCACGAGGCCCCCAAGCATGATGCATGCCGCTGCGATCGCCCCCTGAATGCATGCTTTTGCTATCGGTCCGGTAGTAGAAGTTCATTTGGCACGTATGGTAAAGTGGCAGTAACAGAGCACTGGTTCTGCAGTGTAAGCGTCAGATGACCCCTACTGCCAGAAGGCCCCTAGCGCCTTTCCAGATGACCAATTGTACCATAAGTTCCAGATGACTGTTCAATCATAGGATATCAGGAGAATAAAACGGGGGAGTGTCAGAGACTGAAAGGAACCAAATTTGATTACAGTTGTGGACCACTATATTTACGAACCGGAAAGGCAGTGAAAAAGCATGAACCCAAAAGCAAAAAACACACAATATCCACTTCACTCGAATGAGTTGTGGACCCATATGTTCTTATAAACCGGAAATATAAACATACTTGTCTTGTACAGGTGTAGACGAATGCACTAGAGCACTACTGAAATCTGGAGAAGTACCCAGATATTCAACAGAACATCGGCGCTATTCTATCGATAAAACACTCCGCTGAGTGTTCGAGGCTGGGCAAGTCTACGGAACAACAATTTAGAGAATTTGAGTTCATTTAATAGCATTAAAAAGCTGTTCACCTGGCGCTTGTAGTTAGAAAGAGTGTTGGCAGAACTCACAACAGTGTGGAGCAGACCTGCATGCTGTGAAGCACTAACAGCAGCTCTGGGATCTTCACCCCCTGTAGAAGGCTTTCTGGTCCCAGCCCATTCAGAAGCGCCTTATCGAGCCCTCCCAAAACTGATCTGATGGAGATCGACCCTGCAGCCACAGCTCAGTAATAACAGGCGGAAAAACTCGTGAAATGAGGCGGCGCCATGAAACTAGACAGCAGGATATTAATGGAGGGCTGGCCGCAAGGAAACAGGAAGCTAATCTAAAGCAGAAAGCTGATGGAGGTGCCAGATGGAGGTGTATCCCTGAGTGTCCAATGGTTTGTGCTCTTTTCAAGGCGACACTGCTGATTGCATGGTTCACAATTAGCTTCTACTGTTGGTTTTCTATATATCCATCATGGTTTGAACCGTTTACCAACATTTCTGGCCACTTCTACAGCTACTATTTTCAAAATGACATCGTGCTATACGATACAGCGAACAGTGGCATAACAATGTATGGTACGATCATAGCGTTACCGCGTTTTGTGAAGCCCTAAAGGCGAGGCCACACAATCACCAAAATCCATGGGAAAAATATGCTGAATCTGCGCCCAACACACGATTCTATTGGGTCTCACCACCCCAGTAACAGGGTCTGTGATGGCTGAAATTGCAAGAGGCAAGTAAGCCACAGCACAAGCGCCTCATTGCAGTACTATAAGAAAGAAGGGTTCGTAGTAACGCATCAGCGATGCTGCATCAGCAGCACCAGCTCACTAAGCGGATCAGTGCTCTATAATGGTGCTTCTGTGTCACTGCAGAGTCGTACATACGTTTGAAGATCGTGTGGGACAACTTTTCACATTCCTTTTCAGGATATTCTGGGTGTAAACTGTACAAGAGCTGTTGTTGTGATGTGCCTCTCTGACCCAGTACCAATATAATACACTGTGTTGTGATGTATGAAAAGCAGGTTTATGATGAAGAGAGGGGCTGGCTGTAAACAGCTGAGGCTACGAGGACAAGTCGAGGAAGAGTCAGCACCTGCTACCATGCCCTGTGTTGAGAAGGAAAGAGAGTACCCACATGTACACCATAGAACAGCAACCAGTGCTGCTGTGAGGAAGTGGGAGAGAATGGTGCTTCTGACTGACCCTGTAGGAAGGGGGATCGTATGAACATGTGCACAATCTGTATCTGCCATGCTGTATGAACAAACACAGTATCTATACCGTCGAATAGTTGCTTCAGAGACAGGACGCGGTGCTGTGACGAGACGAATTAGAGATGAGACCCAAGGAACGCAAGAATTGAGGAAATAGTCCTGAAGGATTGTAAAGCTTTAGTCCTGAAGGAAGTTTACACCCTTGAGCAATCCATGCAGAAGACAGGCCTGCTTGAAAGCACGAGTCTTGTGAGCCTAGCATAACAATACAGGACCACATCCATCTTCATAAGAGATGTCTGAACGGAGACCACTGTTCACATGACACGCTTCCATCACTGATTGGGGTGCGAACTTCGGTTCTCAAGGCACCAGCAACCAATCAGCAACAGAACATGCCAGCAAGCTCAGTAACATCATGTCTTACTGGAGATGACAGCAACATCACGTATGGAGGCCCTTTATTTGCAGGGACTTGTCAGGGTATACATGAGTGTTGTTACCACGGTCAACACCATCTGCAATTGAACATACACCATCACTGGATGTGTCACCTTCACGGAATTGTATGGGTTATGGATATGGACAGATACACCTCGGGCACGCGGAACAATTAAGAAAGAAGCACACCAACACGAGCTAGCCCTCCGTGAATCATGAGAAGGCCTGGCAGCGATGCCAACAAGCCCATGATCGACGCAACTGTGAGAAGTGCCGTAGCTTCGACAGGCGGTGCCACCCATGGTAGCGCTTTGCATGTGGTTTGTCTGAGCGACTGTCTGGAGTGCTGTGATGCGGCAGGCGCACGATTCTCTGCCGCTCTCTCTCCAAAAGCATTACACAACACCTACAATATCCTTGAGCGTTGAGTTATCAAACATGGGTCGTGGTACTTGAGCTAGTACAACAGCAAACATAAGGGAAATGGTGTCGAACACACATTGTGTACCAATCCCGTATGATATACAGTGTGTTATAGATACCCTTGCAACAGCACTAGACGACAGTAAATTTATGAATAGAATAAACTGTGATGTTATGCCATGTGTGTGGCCTACCATTAGATTTTTAGCGCACTCCTCTCTGCTATACAGCACTGCTTGTCAAAAGAAGACCTGACACCGCAGAAACAGCGCATAACAAGCATACCTGACTTGAAGAAAGCCCAATTTGACAGCAGATCGTCTGCGTGGGAGCCAGGCCCGACCGAGCAGCGCGCGGCAAACCTGGATGCCGTATAAGCTGGCATGCTGCAAAGCTGGGCGTACACACGCCGACACAGAATGCCATGATTCAACGAGTACACTAGTATGTCAAACAATTGCAATCAGTGCTTTGAGGGCGGGATTCTAAAGAGGTCTGGCAAGAACCTGTCCAGGGAAAGTTTTCAGTGAGCATGTACAACAGTTGCATATATAGAAGACCGATTGCCCTACCGCAACAGGCTACAATTACTTGGGGTATTATGTAGCACAGTGATTTATCCTTGGTGCAAGCGAGCCCAATAGCCTGTGCCTTGTCGATTCTGAATTGGCTGCAACGACAACCCCATATACATCTGCACGCAGGACCCTCCGAACACGCTTTTTCAAACGAACGCATTCATGTTGGCGACATGGGTTTGAACGTAGACATGGCTTGGCCCGGCCTGCAGGACCAGGATCGTATTTGATTGTACTTGCAGGTCCAGTCAGGGGTTGAAAGCCGAAACCACAGTAAAACGCCAAAGAACCCAAATTATTTTTGGCTATGCTGCACGAAGGTGCTGGGGGCCAAAAAAGCATCACTTCACTCGAAACAACAGCGGCATCACGCAAGTGCTTTCTAGCAGGACCGTGTCCATGAATACATCTACGTGTCTGTTGAGCTCACAGATTTCGACTGCCGTTTCATGGGAGCAGGGTGCCCTATTCAGACCTCAATTCCTGCACCCTTGTGATACTCATTAGTATATGTAACACGAACGAATTCTCCCAAGTCATCTGTAGAGTTCTCGTCACACGAGGTGTGCAGCTATAGTACGGCGTTTGCCTGCCCACCGTTCCTAGCCTTTTCATTTCCAGTAGGTTTCACTAGCGAAGACGAAGGAGGCTGTGTCAGCTGTACAGGGTGGCTCAATGCCTTTCCGCCCACCAACTCTTTTTCCAGGCTGAAACTGCCCATATTTGCCTGTCACACCACAACACAGCTCAGGCAGTCTCATATTGTTGACTGCAAAGTGTACACGATTTTCGACATATCATTCCACTCGAGCTATAGTACTGTCTGTAATACACTAGTAAAAGTTCTGGAAGTACCAAGATGTTCACTTGACCATCCATGCATGGCCATGGACCTGATGTGGCTAGGAGTAGCCGTACGAACTTGGGCAAGGATCACTCAAAGAGCACGAAATCATACACATTGTTTCTATCACAGTAAGCATAGTGTACGTGTGGCCACAACATATCAAATTCCATGATGACGGAGTGATGCAGTGGCGCCAGTTCGTTTGTCTGATACCAACGCCCCAGATTCCTGAACAGACTTCTTGACCTGCAAGATATTAGCTTTTGAGCCGCATAACTCCACACTCCAGACTGTTGCTGGGCTCGTCCATCGCTTCACCTTTGCAGCATCTTCAGTCCACAAGCCTTCTTCTGCTTTGGCCATTTCTTTGAATATGGCAGTGCTGAGCTGTGCCTGCATGATCATGGATGGTTTTGAACGATGGATGTACAGTATCCACATCCAGGAGCAGCCAGAACCAGGGTGGTACTCCAGTTAGAGCTGTGATTTACTTGAGGGTCCTCCAGGGGACTAGCAACCTGCCATAGGCGGTGCTAAGAGTTGCACACCTTGTTGGAACGTACAACCTTGCAGTGCTTGCAAACCTTGCTCAACATGTTAAGAACAGTCCAGTCTGGCGGTGGACATTTCGGTGAATAGTCTCCAGGAACACACTCAGCATTGAGAAGCACGAACAGGAACTCATTACTTTCTTTGGTACATGCTTCAGGCCTGCAGCCTGTTGTTAGCAGTGTGTCTGATGGGGCACCCTTGAACAAGGCCTACAGCAACATCAGAGAACCACGGTCTGTGCTGGATTCCAGAATTCTTGCCAAAAAGAAATCTGTCCAACTATTATGCACCATGTTGGCCACTCTGGGTCACGAGTGCTTGTGCAATTTTGCAGTAATGCATCCAGGTGATTGCATCCAGGTGTGAACAGGTGTGCAGAGACAAAAATGTACACAGAGCTCAATATCCAGAGCTTGCTCCTGCAGGTGCCTGTACTGTAGAAGTAGTCCTGTAGATATACTGTAGAAGTGCATATGTCAGCCTTCGTAAACAGCAGAGAATAGGAAGGCAGGGCCGAACCGCTACAGCTTTCGGAACCTGACAATGCAACAAACCCGGCCAACGCATGCTGTTCTCGTCTGCAAGGTCCCAGTTTACCTTGCTTCCAGAGGAAAAGTCGTGAACGTCACTCCAGAAGTTGTGAAATGGAGAGAGCTGCGCAGATTGCATTTGACCCTTAAGGCCAAGGTACCCCAGGCGCCAGCAGCAGAGCTTCAGGTTCTGCGACGACTCTATGACAGGCTTTGTGCGGCAGTGCAGTGAGACTGTGGAGTTTGACACATCTCTCAGTCTGAGCTGACGGCACACAACATGTACTCTGTACACAACCTGGGCACTGATATGTCTATCAACAGTTGGAAGCTGAGAGATTTCCACACGCGTATTTCAATGTGTTGATGAGCAAGTACCTGCAGTCCTTGCAGTCGCGCAGGAATACGCTGCCAGCAACCGGGCCGATATAGAACACTGTGTCAGAGCAGTCATCGATACAGATCTGGCTGCACCAGTCCAGAATGAACACATCTGACTCGTTGATATCGCTCAATGAAAGTGCAGCGCCAGCTACAGACCTGCACGAGCCTGCTGCGTTTGAATATGAGGCATCCCCAAACTTGGCTGGCACATGAAACAGTGTGGAGAGCTAACCCTGGCATTCGAAGTATTGTCTGTCGTGTCTTATAGGAGATGTTGTGCTCGTCTGATATCTTATGTGACGAGGGCGACCTTTTCTTCTCAGCTGTAGCATCTGGTAGTTCAGGACCCAACACCTGCGTTCTGTTCGCAAACGACCAAGCAGAGTTGCCATTGTTAGGAACGCCTCCAACGCTACCGTAGGGATTCGGACATGGCGTGCTGGTCTTCTGCTCTACTGCGGCCTGAGTATGTACGCAGAAGCAGTGAGGTCTTGTTCGGCAGCATCAGCAATATGGCAGAATATAAAAGTGGACGATACCACTGAGGGTCCGGATGCCTTGTATGCAGCTTCTCGGCGACGACATATTGACAAACATGTACCCATTGCTGCCTGTTCTTTGAGTCTGAGCTGTCGTGGACAGCGATGATGCTGTGCACAAACTAAACTCGGGTGCACCACAATTTAAAGAGCTGTAGTCCGCAGGCATGTGCGACCCTTGCAAGGCCTTGTGCCCGTGGTGTGGGACACACAAATGAAATGGTGCATGCACCTGCTGGCTGGATCCAGCCCAAAACAAATCACGAGGCTTCACTGTTTTCAAGATATCATGCGACATAGAACATTATACCTTTGTTTAGAGACATGAGAAAGAAAGTGAAGACGTGCTCTTGTGCTACCAACACTTGAAATGACAGCATGGACACAAGCTGAGCGTGTTGACCAACACTTATAATAGAACTGCAACACAGATGAAATGCTGGAAAGTGTTTCCTTGCACAGAGCACCATGAGTTTGAACAACAGTGCAAAAGCATAGTACATAACAGCGTTTCAAAGTCCGCACCTTCAGCTTCTGCCTTATTACCTCCCTAGTGGAGCCATGACAGGGTGGTGCACACTCAGATGCCTGTACTGTGTAAGAACTCAAGTGAGCAACTGGGGAGGCCTCTTCAGGTTCTGTGACCAATATGAAGCTGCCCAGAGCCTGTAGAGTCTGGTTGATGGCACCTGATTTTCTTCGATTCCATGAATACTCTTTCACACATTGTGGCCCTCCGAAACCAGATAGAAAGGGCCCCGTAAAAATAAAGAAAAGCAGTTCTGACGCTGTATCTTAGTCTTGGGATTGTCCTCAAATTCATCGCTGGCCTGCTTGAGTCATATTCTATTCAAACATCTCGTCCTTTCTTCGAGCTTCTCAGCCTGGTACGTAAAGCATCTCTGGTGGGTTCCCCTTTAACGAACTGCATGAAATTAACCATTGTGGCGCTGAGGCCGAAGCTCAAACTCGGTATGGCTCAGTGCATTACACTGACAAGGGCGTCAGATGAGCAAATGAACACCCGGTAGCCAAGACCATCCACCCAGGAAACAAAGCTACATTGTCTAGTTCTCAAATTTCAAAATCACGAAACCACAGAAGCCCAACCACACCCTACCAAATTTCAACCGTAGGAAGCAGCAGCGTCTTGAAAGCCCCCTATGCTCGCACGCGACCCCAAGCCCGAGAGTTTTGTTGCACTCCAGCACAGCACAGCACAGCGCATGGTTGCGTTTGCAGAGGGCCATGCTAATCTCTCTGTTCACACTGGCCAAGAAAGTCAAACAGCGCATGGTTGCCTTTGCAGAAGGCCACGCTGATCTCTCTGTTCACACTGGGGGAAATGGTTAAACAGGGCACGTGTGCAGTGGCAGAGGCGGCGGTCGCAAGACAGCAAATGTTGCCCATAGCTAGCATGTCTGCGAACCGTAGTTCGTAACGGAAAACGAGTAAAAGGTGAGACCTTGTGCTTGATACCGCTCAAATCCTTTGCATCTACAACGCCAAGCTGCTGCAGTAGCTGCACCTGCTGCGGCGGACGATCCAATACGCAGCGCCATGTCGGCTCCAGGGTGGGCTACCACGGGTGATCGCACACAGTGCTGTGCAATGGTGGTGGGGCAAGGCCCGGGCGTGATGATGGTGTAGATGTCGCATCGGGCTTGCCCGGCGGAATTGCCTTGCTTCGGATCAATCTCATCATTTAGGGGCTGTCTGGTGCTGGAGATTGCAGTGCGCCGGGTGGCGTTACGAGTGGCATGTGTGATGATGCCATGCTAGTTGCTGCTGTGCATGTGTTTGCAGGGTATGGCATGGCATGCGTTGCTATGCCGAAGTGTGGGGCCGCAGGAGTGTTTGAAGGGATAGGACAGAGGCACGGACCCTGCGTCACGTAGGGTGTCACGTAGGACGTCACGCAGGGTGTCAAGTAGGACGTCACGTAGGGTGTCAAGTAGGCGGAATCGGCTTGAGCCTAAGAGTTTATCCCAAATAATTTGGCATGGGGCTAGTAGTAACACATTTACAAACCAGAAAGGTAGGAAATCTTGGGTCGCCTGTAAGGATGGTCCTGAGCATGTGTGAGGGCATGTGATGCTAGATCGATTGTGAGGTGGCCGAGTGTGGTGCGGCCCGCATGCATGCAGGTGTGAGTGCACAGCTATAGTAGAGTATCTGAAATGCTTGTGTAAGTGAAATTTGCACCGACAGTGGCGCAGTGTCTTTACAGTGTCTTTACAGTGGCGCAGTACTATAGCACGAAGCGTGAAAATACATACCTGCAAAGAGATACCTGTGCACGTGCGGGTGTGAGTGCACGTGAGTGCTCAATTTCATGGCGAGGTCCCTGCTGCAGAGCGCCTCACAATGCTCCACAGCTAGGTACCGTTACATGAGCAGATATTGGAGCATGTGAAGGTATGAATGTACAGTGTTGTTCTGATGTGTTATGAAAGATATGGCAGTCATAACATTCGTTGTGTGTCGTCAGTTCTTTCATAACCTATGAAGGTACAAGAAGAAATCATGAACTCAGTTGGGTAGTTGTCCTATACGAGGCAAATGCGAGGCAAAGAGTGGGCCAATGGGACCTGCACCTGCACATAGGGTGGGCTAGCCCAAGGACACCACCAAATCAACACCAACAACTTCACTCCAACGGCATGAACGCTTCATGACGAGAACATTTAGCACCAATCTTGGCCATACAGTGTAGTGACGAAAGACAATCCACAAGCTGGAGCACAACGTTTTGGCGCCCAGGCTTTCAGTAGGTTTTGCTGACCAGTGCCATGGCCATGCCACAAAGACAAAACGATATGACCTGAAATCGATCCCCCAGACAAACGCAACGATCCTAAAGTGCACGGTTATCATCACTGACGATATCCTTTGGGATACATGTTCGCGCTGTCCGTTGGATACCGCTTTCAAGTGATCATGCAGCTGTCCATCTACTCGATAGCTCGCTCAGGCGTCTGACTCATGCAAGAGTCTTCTTCAGGTTACGGATAGATTTGTTGGGCTTGGGCGAAAATACACTTTGCGTCCACCAATGCGCATCTAGATCCAGGTACCCAGCAAGTTGGACTCACGAAAGCTCCAGCGAAGTGATGAATGCTCCAAACTTCATTCATGCCCTTGTATTCGTGAGCAACAGTAGTGACTCTGAAACACAGTGCATGCCGTGGAGCAGGCCACAGAGCGAGCGATGTCAGTATGTCATCGACCACCTTGACGTGTGTGGCGAGGGAACAGGATTGGTGCCGTACATGCGGATACATTATTGTACATTTGATTTCAGGCGCGCCTCACTCGATTTGACACTGTCGTGGGTTGCAATTTACCACGATAAGCCCACCTGTATCAATCGCCGGTTCATCACACTGGCACAATGTCAAGTTAGTACACGCGATCGTACAATTCTTGATGTTATGTTGAGACAATTGTCCAGAGGGAAGCATCTTGGTTTACCCATGTACTTCAATTCGTCGGTTACCAGCCCACACAGTGCTAACAGTTTATGTGTTGGTGCAGCCCCCTATTGAGCCATATACTACTCTTCTCTTGGATATTTGTATTATTTCTTTCTTTGCTGGTGGTTACTGAGCACTTTTTCTGCCCAGCTCTGGAGGTGATATCAGACTTCTTCAAGCTGCCAGAGAACGTTGCTGGAGCCACTCTCCTATCCTTTGGCAATGGCGCCCCAGACTTCTTCACTCAGCTAGCAGCGGTCACAACGGTGTGATTTTATGCGTCCTCGCAGCTCTGTAGTGGCCTTGTCTGCAACCCATGTGAAGATGTGCTGTGCACTGCAACCTGCTCCTCATCTCTTGTGCCTTGCGCTACCAGCGGCACTGCAATCACATAAAACAGAAGACCCATGGATCAGAAACCTGTGTCATTTGTGCAGATGGACAGCTCCTCGGTTCCCATAGCCATTGGGGAACCCATTGGAGGAGGCCTCTTCGTCAGCAACATAGTTCTTGGAGCAGTCGTGCTCCTATCCGGCGGTTCGCGAGGATCAATTCCAATAGAGCGAAATGCATTTCTACGGGACGCGGGCTTCTACGCTGGATCGACGGTGGTTGTAGGAGTCGTGCTGTATGATGAACAGGTGCTGATATCTGCTCCTTGGATCCGTGTACATGCACACCCCAAACTCGTCCCTGCCTCTTCCATTTTCTCTTTATTATGATCCGCACGCGTCATGCCTCTACAGCTTGTAGGTGCGAGTACGATTCCCCTTCAGCCTGTGCTGGTCGCTTCTTCACAGGAAGCTTGATCTGTGTACGTCAAAACCAGCTGGTCCATCCCTACTTATACTTTCTTAACTAACCTAGCCATATATCTGACTCTCATTGTTTATCTCAGGCGTCTTGGATCACTCGCTTGATCATGCAGTCTCAACCCTCATTGATCACCCCGAGCACGGACCTGCAGGTAAACATGCTTGAGGCACTGCTCATGGTCGCGTACTACGTCATATTTGTACTTTACATAATCTTCCTGGACTCAGGCAGCTCCACCCCTCTCCACATCCAAGACTCCCACCACTACCAGGACGTCGTTCGAAGCAACAGCTCACAGCGCAGCATCTCACCCACATCTCACCCAATAGCCCCCTCACCACTGGGCCTCGCCTCGCAGCATGCGATCCCAGAGCGCGTAGGCGCCGTGCAGGCACTTGGGGCGACTGCACGGCGCACCATAAGCCACTCCGGCGCGCTCAGCCTGCCGGCCGGCGACGGTGGCTCTTCGACATTGTCTTCTGCGCAGCTTGTTGCTGAGGTTTGCCTCTCTCTCCTCTGGTGCAGCCACGTGTCTGCTATCCACATGCGTATTTGCCTCATAACATTGATGTGTGAAGTATGCATGCAGGTGGCATGCAGCGAGCCTGCTCCAGGCCCAGCGGCCTGGGGCAATAATAATAATAATAAGAAGAAGAAGGATCATAACAACTCCTATCATGGGGAATACAGTGGAGGCACTGCCTCTGCGTCTGCCACCGCCGGCAGCGGTGGTGGTGGCAGCGGCGGCGGCTCCGCCGCCGCCGCGGCCACCGTTGACGGCAGCATCAGCAGTGAAGGCAGCGGGAGCTACCCACATGAATCGGGCACAGCATCTGCTGTAGATGTGGCGTCTTCAGCCGCTAATGATGACAGCAACCCCAGCAACCCCTTTCTGCCGAAACCCAAGCCTGATCTACCCCCAATCAAAACCCCCCCCGTGCTGCAAGCCCCCTCAGAGGCCGGCGACATGCACATGAACGTCGCCGGCGCCGCCGCAGTCGACGACATCGAAGCTTCCCTGCTGCCCATCACGCTCCCACACTCGTCTCTATTCTTGGCCCCTATAGCCACAAGTGATGATCCTTCTCGAAGCTTCCAGTCTGCAGATGTCGTCACCCCGACGCATGCGCGGCAGCAGGAGCAGTCGGAGCACAGTGAGGGCGAGGGGGGGTCCAAAGGGGGGCTCATGCACTGGCTCTCCAAGCCCATCATCTGCCTCGCGCGGCTCACCATGCCAGAGGTGGGCATGGCCGACCATGTCACGTACCCCAAGTTCTATGCGGCACGCTCCCTCTCCCTCCCTCTCTCTCTCTCTCTCTCTCTCTGTGTGTGTGTGTGTGTGTGTGTGTGTGTGTGTGTGTGTGTGTGTGTGTGTGTG